>CAUYTI010133701.1:0-63331 GCA_963575145.1 Galago senegalensis
GTTGTGGCCGGCGCCTGTGGTCCCAGCTACTTGGGAGGCGGAGGCAGGAGACTCGCTTGAGCCCAGGAGTTGGAGGTTGCTGTGAGCTGTGATGCCACGGCACTCTACCCAGGGGGACAGATTGTGGCTCTGTCTAAAAAAAAAAAAAAAAAAAAAAACCTCCAGCAGGTACCAGTAAATGCATTTCCATCCCAAAAGTGTTTGCCCACATCTTTTTGCAGTATCTGGTTTAAAGAAAGATAGGGGCAAAAACTTAATATATCAGAGAGCACGATAGTCCAGATGAGTTACGTCAGGATGATAAGCTTTCAGGACAGACGATGGTTTCTGAATATAAATGTACATATTTTATTTTTTCTTACTAATTGCTTATGAATTGGGATTTTTAAATTCGGAGGCAATTAAAATGAGAATAATTAGCCATAGTTAAATGCACAGGAACTTTTCCAAAATGGATTTTGAGATGGGTTGTTCTCATTGATACTACTGCTTTATTTATTATGAGTTTTTATGAAAACGTGCTTTTTATAAAATGTTTAATTAGCACTGCTGTCTTTTTGTAAGAAAAATGTGATTCAGTTTCCAGCTTTCTGCATTACTCTAAAGCCTTGATAAATTAGAAGTACAAGTGAACATTCAGGAAAATAAAGAGATTCCTTTTCCTTGGCAAGAGAAAAAGTAACTTTTTGAAAGAAATTTTTCTTCTTGGCAAATTTGAAGTACTGCACATTTATATATTTCCTTGGCTTTCTGTTCAACTCTCAATTCCTCTTCAAGACAAATCTTCACCCCCCTCCTACCACAGCACCTCTTTTTTTTGCGTCTGTTTTTATAGTTGTAGAACATTGGCACCTCTCAGTACTGTTTGTTTAGAATAAAAACCAACTGGTGCATTTTCTGTGTTTCCTTAGGAGTCTGACGGCCAGGGGTGCCCCTTCTGTCGTTGTGAAATAAAAGGAACGGAGCCCATAATCGTGGACCCCTTCGACCCAAGAGACGAAGGCCCCCGGTGCTGCAGCATCATCGACCCCTTCGGCATGCCCATGCTGGACTTGGACGATGACGACGACCGCGAGGAGTCCTTGATGATGAATCGGTTGGCCAACGTTCGAAAGGTAAAGGTTTTTTGGGGGCTTTATGAGGACGCAAAAAAGAAAGGACCCTGTCACAAATGGAGTTTGGTTTGGAAAAGAAAGACACATACATGTTTGCCTAGGCCTACGCAGGGTCAAGGTCATTAGTGTCACTGTCTTCCACCTACGCATCTTATCTCAGTAGGTCTTTGGAGCAATTATGTACACGAAGCTGTCATCTCCTGTGATAGCGGTTCCTTTTTCTAGAATACTTTCTGAAGGATCTGTTAACTTTTAGAGGAAATACACTCTAAAATAACAATAAAAAGTATACTATATACTTATATACTACTATTTATGGGTGGTAAATACATAAGAAGTGACAGAGTCATTTATTTGCATCCATGTATATACTATGCATAATTGCATGTGCTGGACTTTTATGCGGCTGGCAGTGTAGGAAGTGTTGGCCCAGCATCACACATGTGAGTAATGGTTTGCCCTACGACTTTACAATGGCTATGACATCACTGGGCATTAGGAAATTTTCAGCTCCCTGGTAGTCTTCTAGCAGCACTGTCATTTATGTGATCTTTCACCAAAATGTCATCATGCCAGCCTTGAGTGTGATTTGACAGGGTGGTAAAATCACGGTCTGAGAGAAGACTAGACTCCATCAGAGGTATTCACACTGCCTTTAAAATTCCTAATGAGATGTGATGAAAGTGTTGGTATTGAATCAAATACCAGTTTGATGGATGCCCATCAACATCATGTAAGATGGGTAGTGCCAAATTTATAGAGAAAAATTTTATAAAGGGAATTATTTGTAAATGGTGAACTGAACTTGATTAAAAAATACTCTTTGTTGAAAGGCTAGAAGTATCTGATAGAATTCTTTTGTAATTTTTTTAAATTTCAAAATATTAATTAAAGGGGTATAGTGTTTTTGTTACAAAGTTACCTTGTATAATGCTCAAGGCAGGGCTTTTGGTGTGCCCATCACCCGAACAGTGTTCATTGAAACCAACAGGTGCATTTTTCTCCCCCGCCCACATTCCCATCCTCTCCACATCTTGGTTTCTCGTGTCCTTCATTTTGCTTTGTGCCCAAGTGTACCCATCAGTTAGCTCCCACTGATTAGTGAAACTATCGGGTATTTGGTTTTCCATTCATGAGCTACTTTACTTAGGGTAATGGGCCTCCAGTTCTCTGTTGCTGTAAATGACATTATTTCATTCCCTTTTATGGTACATACACCCATACATATATACCCAAGTTTCTTTATCTCTTCAGCATATTGAAGGGCACTTAGATTGATCCCATATCTTTGCAGTTGCGTATTGTGCTGCAGTGTAGACTGACCACATATATTGTTACTTGACTCTTTAATAGTGCCCATTCTGGCATAGGTGATATCTCATTATAGTTTTAATCCTCATTTCCATGGTAATTAGTGATGCTAAGATTTTTTCCATGTATTTCTTGGCCATTTGTCTGTCTTCTTTAGAAAAACTTCCATTTAATCTTTTGTCCATTTTTTGGATGAAAAACAAAACTAATATTTTAATCAAAGTACAGTCATTTGATCAGGTGTTCTAGAGGGAATATCCATAAAGTCTGGCTTTCTTTCTTATTTTTCATCAAAATATATTAAGCCCCAAATTATATAATTGAACAGAGTAATACATTTCTATAATAATTATTGAGTTTAATATCTCACTTTCAATGATGGATAGATAAGTGAGAAAATAAAGGACTTAATACAATAACCCACTAGATCTAACAGACATATGCAGATCACTTTCCCAAACAACAACAGCAAACACACTCTTCCCAGTGCCCCTGGGATATTTTCCAGGATAGACCCTATGTTAGGCCATAAATTAAGTCCTAATAGGTTTTTTTTCCTTTTTTTAAATTTTTTTTCAGTTTTTTGAACCAGGTTACATTGCATTTTTTAGGTAAAGTCTCTCTTATAGTTGTGTATCGCCCCCCCCCCAAAAGGTGTGTCACATGCTGTGACCTCCAAACCCCTTCATACCTTCAAGATTTGGAAAAAATAATTCTTTATTTTGTATGGAACCAGAAAAAAAACCTGTATAGCTAAAGCAGTTCCTAGTAATAAAAACAAAGCCAGGGGCATTCAGCCTACCAGATTTTAGGCTGTACTACAAGGCCACAGTGATCAAAACAGCATGGTATTGGCACAAAAATAAAGACATAGACATCTGGAACCAATAGAAAATCAGGAGGTTAAACTAACATCTTACAGTCATCTAATCTTTGATAAACCAAACAAGAACATACACTGGGGGAAAGGCTCCCTATTTAATAAATGGTGCTGGGAAAACTGAATATCCACATGTAAAAGACTAAAACTGGACCTGCACCTTTCTCCACTCACAAAAATTGATTCAAGATGGATAAAAGACCTCAATTTAAGGCATGAAATGATAAAAATCCTCAAAGAAAGCATGGGAAAAACACTCCAAAATACCAGCCTGGGGAAAGACCTTATTTTGACTTCCATGGCAATTGCAATAAGAACCAAAATAAACAAATGGACTTTTGCCCAGTTTTTGATGGGAATTTTTTTTTTTCCTCCTTGTTTGAGTTATTTGCAGATACCAGTTGCTGGTCCTTTCTTGGATATATTTTTTTTCCCATTCTGTAGGATTATCTATTCATTCTGTTGATCATTTCCTTTGCTGTTCAGAAGCTTCTTAGTTAAATCCCATTTTATAATTTTTTTGGTTACTATGTTTGCATTTGGGTAATATCTAAAAAGGGTTTTTCCTATATTTTCTTCTAGAATTTTTATAGTTTCATGCCCTCCATTTAAGTTTTTAATATAACTCGAGTTAATTTTTGTGTATGGTGAAAGGCAGGGATCTTGTTTCATTCTTTGGCATGTGTCTATCCAGTTTTCCCAGTACCATTTACTGAATAGGGCTTCTTTTCCCTCATAGATAGTGTTATCTGTCTCCTTGGGGAAAGCTGCCAGGGAGGGGCTGACATTTGCCCCAGCAAACCACAAATTCTGCTCAGGGTAGAGGGGCCATCTGTAATTGGCAGACTGGCTGTCAGGGGTGGGTTTCCCTCTTCCATCTTCTCCCCTGCCCCAGGGATCTCCTGCTGGTGTCTGGCCATAAGCAGCAGCACCAACTAGCTGAGCTCACCAGTAGTGGCACCACAGGCTGGAATCTTCCCTGCCCAGGATCCCACTGTCCTGTGGAGGGAGGGGTGTTCCATGAGTGCTGTGTGGCTTGGACCCATACTGCTCTCTCCTTTCTATTCTGTCCTCATGGACTCTCATGCATCCCAAGATAAGTTCAAAATATACCCTCCTGCCCCTAAGCTAAACAATCAATTCCTGGGGTCTTGGGATCTGGCCTGCAGACCTGTCACCCATTCCCTGTAGTTCAGTTCCTGACCGTGTTCGTCCTGAGTTGTCCAAGGAGTATTCACATAGGCTTACTGTCCCTCTATTGAGGAACACTTCGGAGGGCTGACTGGCAGAGAGCTCAGAGTCTGAGCACCCCTTGGTCTTGTCAGAGGAATCGTATGAGCCCCACTCTCTGTGGAAGCTTCAGTGTAGTGGATGTACCAACAAAGGTGAAGCAGGCTATGGTGAGAGTCTTGGCTCAGTCATCTCTTGGGGCACCTGTGGCAACTCAATGGGAACTTCTACTCGGCAGCATTAGGCATGGGAGAGGAGGAGGAGGAGAAGAGCCTGAATCGAGGTGAGCTGGCAGTCTGGTCCCCTTTGTCCTTTGTCCCCAGAAGGGAATCCTCCTGAAATGTCTTAGTTCTAGGATCACACAGTTACCCAGAGCCACCAGTTTCTGCGGCATTCTGGGCAGATACTGGGAAATGTTTACATGGGGTCCATGGACATGAAAGCTGAAGTGCTGAAGCTCTCTGGGGAGGACAGCGGCTCTCCATGGGTAGAGATGCGGTATGGTGCCTGCCCTCTCACCTTCGGTCTGTGGTACCTGGGAGTGACCCCATGGGGCCTGGCATCCTGGGCTTTATGTTTAAGAAGCTCTCAGTGGAAGCTGAGAGGGAGCTCCTGGAAGAAGGAGCTCTCGAGCTTGTGAGGGTATGGAAGTTCTCTGGTAGCTCAGGAGCCTGCTGACTACCGACCAGTGAGGGAACAAAAACAAAATCCCCCCCTACTCTTTCCATAGGGTCCAAGTTTCTTGGGGGTTAATCTCTGCTGATGTCTTATTCCTTCTTGTTCTGCTCTGAAGCTTTCCTGTGGAATCAGAGCAGATTCTGACATTTTTTTCTTCTGAATTACACTTGAGCTATGTTTTATTTCATATGAAACTTTTCCTTATTTCTGAGATAATCTGGCAAAGGATGTTTGTGATCAGCCATTTTGTCCCACCCTCCTAACATTTATTTTCTTAAGAGGATGTCCAGCCTTGCTACTTGGCTTCTAAGCGGTCACAAAGATTTACTTTAGTGAATTTGCTATAGTTTGGGTTTGTTCATCAATATTGTTGACTCAGATAATTAACCTTGTCAGTTCACTGAGAATGGATTATACTTTCCAGTTGGAGTTTATATAACCAACTTTGCAAAAAACTAATCAATGAACCAGAATGCCAGTTGATTAGCTTTCAAACCAGAAATATAGTGGGCACGAAGGCTGGACTTCTGGATATCAGGCTATTCTCTGGTTAGAAAGATATATAAAATTCCAATTGCACTCAGAAATTTTGTGGTTTCAAAATGAAGGAAATGAGATTGAGTAGTGCAAAAGGGTCTGTCTGCCAATGTGGTGCCTCCCTTCCTACTGACTCAGGTGGTCATGGCTAATTAGTCATGGCACTCCTCCCCACTGAGTTCACCCTTAACCTACATATCCTTTTCTACACAGTCCTAAAGATCTTCCATTATGACTCATTAGGGCTTTTCAGGTAGAATGATACCTATTTGCTTTTTAGGTGGGGTAATAATAATGAGTAATGGCATCACATTTATTTAGTGTGTGCTGCTGTCTCCATATTAGGAAAGCACTTGGTGCTAAGAACTAGATGAGACATTCCCTTGAGTTATCCCTTCTTTAGGACTGTGTCTGAGTTTGCCTTTCAAGAAACTCCTGCATTTTCTCTTTTCCAGTGTTGCCCGCTGACCAAAATTCCTTTGTGATTTTTTCCGTATAGATTTTTACATATGAAGAAATGTGAACATCACCAATAGCTATTCTCAAATTTTGGTTTTGTCTAGAATAATTTTTGTTCTTCATCGCATTCTTGTGTTTTTTTTTTAATTTCATAATTTAGCTCTCTGAAAAACTGCAGTTGATTTTACCTTTTAATCCCCACAATTATATTTAGTTTTTAGTTTTGAATTCTGTGATCTCTTTGACCCAAGAGATGGAAGAAAAGAAGACTTTTTCCTTGTCAGCCTTAAAAACAATCTCAACTTGAAACAGAGAATTGAAACTTGAATCTCACAACAACTGCAGTGTTAACTGTAGGAAAACCTGGACTAGAGCACCAGTTCTGCTGGAGCGTAGTACTGGGATCCTAGAGAAGATATTTAACCTCTTTCTTGCCCAGTGTCCTCTTTTGTAAAAGAGAACAATAACATTAGCTTCTCTATGCAGGGTTGTATGATCATATAGAATCAAGGACTTAATAACCTACAGTGGCATCTGGTCATGGAAATCGCAAATAGTAACTATTATATTAACCAGTGTTAATTAAAATTAATAATAGAATGGTAAACATTCTAGTATATACTCAATAATGTGCATTACTAGAGATTATCTCATCACTGTGCACGTGAGAAAGCTTCCTATAGGTAGTTGGGAAATTGCTGTGCTGTTCCCCAGAAGACATAACTCTGAATCCTAACTCTAAACCTTCTACTAATGCAGCCCAGTCACATGGGCCTCATGTGACTGAGCCTCATTTCCTTACCCAGAAAGGGAGATGAATGATACCTCCCCCAATTATTTGAAGAATAAAATAAAATATTAATATTGGTTTTTTTGATTTATGGCCTTTTTCTCTGCCAAACTAAAGAAGACTTACTTTTTATATAATATATTTTTAAATTATTAAATAAATATCTACAGAATTTCCCTGAGTTTGTAACTTGTCCTGCAAAAGTGAAAATATTTATTCTCTGGCCCTTTTTTTTTTTTTAAGACCGAGTCTCACTGTATTGCTCTCAGTAGAGTACCATAGTGTCACAGCTCACAGCAACCTCAAACTCTTGGACTTAAGCAATTCTCTTGCCTCAACCTCCCAAGTAACTGGGACTACAGGCGTCCGCCACAACACTTAGCTATTTTTGGTTGTAGTTGTCATTGTTTGGCAGGCCCAGGCTGGGTTTGAATCTGCCAGCTTTGGTATATGTGGCTGGCATGCTAGCTGCTGAGCTACAGGCGCCACGCCTACTCTCTGGCCCTTTAAGAAAAAATTTGCAGCCCAGGTCTAGGGTTAGGCTTTAAAGAATGTATATCAAATGTATGGATAGTAGGGAATGACAGAAAAGAATCTGATAGACATACCCAGCTCAAGTAGTCCACTTGACCTAGGTGGAGTGTTTTCTAGCTGTCAGGAAGGCATTTCAGTTTTCTTTAATAGATGGGGTTCTTTTTTCAATAATCCACATTAGAGAGTGGAGCTTAGCCTTAAATGTAATTCTCTTAAGAATTTTGTATACCTTACTGCTTGGGGAAGAAAACAGTATTTGCCCTCCTTGAGTCTGGAAAAGTTGCAGTCCCAGCCTGCTTTCAATTGAAGTAGGTTGAAGTTTGAGCTCTTTTGAGTAGTGGGCCTGGCAGCCTAAGGAAACTCTGCTACTTAAAGTGAGTAACAGAATGTGTCGAGTGGTTCTCCCTGATCTTTTCATCCTCTACCAAGACCATGCAAGTTTTATATTCCCTGGCTCACAGCTGAGCTTCCTGTCAAGGGGGCTGAGAGGTTTTACAGTGACGCTCTTGTGTTGTTTATCGCACAAGGCGAAGAATGATGCTTGCAGGCACCTTCCTGCATTTGGCAATCAGCAGTGTCATTTAATAACAGTCAGTAATTGCACTTTCCTATGGCAGTTAGATATTTAGAAATTTAACTTTATTTACTTTTAAGTTGAGGAATCATATCTCAATTAAGTATCTTTATGTTCACTGATCTGCTTTCAGTCAGTTAAACCAGTTGTGAATTTTATAGCATTTCATAAATCTGCTACTTAACTTTCAGTAAAGTAGGAATTTTGGTGTAGAAGCTAGCATCACTTCTTTCTGAGTAATTGGGAAAAGCATTGCTATGACAGTATGTGCCTGTAATACTATATATGTACTTCTATTTTCAGAGTTGAAAATGTTTTATATCAGCGCCCTTTGCTCAGTGGTTAGGGCGCCAGCCACATACACCAGGGTTGGTGGGTTCAAACCCAGCCTGGGCCAGCTAAACAACAATGACAACTACAACAAAATAGCCGGGCGTTGTGGCGGGCACCTGTTGTCCCAGCTACTTGGGAGACTGAGGCAGGAAAATTTCTTAAGCCCAAGAGTTTGAGGGTGCTGTGAGCTGTGACACCGTGGCACTCTACCTAGGGTGACATAGTTAGATTCTGTCTCCAAAAAAAAAAAAAAAAAAAATGTGTGTTCTATTTGATTCAGAGGATTGTCTTCATCTTCTCCATTAGACTATTAATTCTTAAGGGCAAGCACAATGCCCTTGTTTAGTTTTGTGTTGCCTGGCACCTAAATGCAGTCAGTAAACATTTATTAAATGAAGTAACAAATGCACACACATGCACATATGTTCCTGAGAGGCCAATGGCATGATGTTATTGATCTTTTTATCTTTGTTCTGATCTAAAGAACATATACACACACGCACACAAATGGCATGTTAAACTAACAGGTTTTATCCAGTTTTGTCTTAAAGGAGAGATTATGAATAAGTATCACATAGTCACTTTGACATAGTAGCTCTTCTACCTGAATTCTCTTCCTCTGTTTTTTTAATCATTCTGTTGTCTTATTTAGACCTTCATTCGCTTATTCATGTTTTTAAAACATTTTCTCAACTGTAAGAGTGACTGTCATTTATTTTCCAGAAGAATGAGTCCCTTTTTTTTTAACCTTTCAAATGCTCTCTTCTTTTCTGAGTGGGTTGGTTCCTATGTTGTGAAATCGTTCCTGCCTATCTTAAGCATACTGCTCTCTTTAATTGAGGAGTGCTTCCATCCTAGCATGGAGGACGGAGTTAATCGCATATTCCTGCTACAGGGGTAATTTCCCACAGCTGGAGTTTATAAATTGTAGCATACTAAGCATATAGAATATATTTTTATTATTTCTTTTATAGTTAAGCGTATCCAATAATACTAACCTTTAGAGAAGCAAATAGAACCTGTAAGTGATAATATATTGCGTTAGTTGCTTACGTAGGTGGAAGATTTTTTTTTAATTTTAACTAGAATATGTTTTACATTTTGCCTGATGATCTCTAGTTTTCAGCTTTGCAGGATACGTAGATCTGGGTGAGTCCTCAGAGGCAATCCAGGGTGTGATTGGTAAGATTATAGCCTTCTGTCTGAGTTCAGTCGGATCAGAGCAAAAAAAAAAAAAAAGACATTATTATTCAGACATTTCCTTCATTTTGCCAGAGTTATAAGAGAAGTCTTAACATTTCAGCAGTTATAGTAATGAAAAATGTTAAATCATTAAATATATAAAATGTACATAGAATAAAGTTTGCATGCAAAATGAATATGTTGATGGATTTGATTAATCCCTGTGGTCTTAAATATTCTATTTTCTTAAAGCAATATTAAAAATCTTAATGAAAGACTCTATTAGAACAAAAACAAGGTGTGACCAAAGGTAAAGGGAATTATTCCTCTTTTTTTTTATAGGTTCTACTAATTTTGCTTAATCAATTAAAGTATACATTGCTAATTAAAAAGTAGTATGTCACCTAATAACTGCTTTTCCTAATAATAATAAGTGTGAAAAAAGGCTCTGTGATACTACTGATCTTAAGGGAAATACTTTGTGTGCAGATTGCAGTGTTTGTGTAGTTATTTCTAGGAGGTTGTTGCCGTTTTATGTCTTCTATTTAAATTCCAGCTATAAGGCTAAAGTCCAGTAGGAGCAATAAGGACAAAAATTATGACAGAAGCAAAATATAAAAATAAAAACAGACATTCAAAATGTAGAATGTGGTTCTCAGCTGGGTGCAGTTCTGTCTCTTGAGGATATTCAGAAATATTTGGGTTCCACAATGACTAAGGTATAGGGGTACAGCCCGCTTCATGTGGGCAGGGCCGGAAACACAACTGATCATCCTGGAGCCTCTGGGACGGCCCCTCCCAAGAGGAGCTGTTCTGTCCACGGTGCCAGTAGACCTTACCTATCGCTTCCTGTACTTAGGTAGAGTCATGGATGGCAATAAGCAATATAAAGGCACAAGCTGCTTGTTTGCCATTTAATCAAATTCTGTTTACTGATTTTCTTAACTCTCTTTCTATAAATAGTGCCATTTGTTTCATTAGTGTGCAATTAACAAAGGAAATAAGTTCTTCATCCAAGTGGTGTATGATATTATAGACATTCTTAAGTCTTCCTCAAAAATGGTTTTTCATATATTGTATAATAGGAGAAGCAACACTTGAACTCCTGTACCCAGTTTGGGGTCTTCTGCCCCTGGGAGACTGTCTGCCTCTAGCAGGCAGGAGCCTGCTGTTCTCTTCACTTGCTCACACACAGGCCCTGGAGAAAGGTGTTTTCCTGAAGGATTGGAGGTGACCCTGTTCTTAACTTTACTATTTTTGGGTAGAGCTATCCTCCCTGGAGTCAATCTGCCCAGACCCCTGTTCCAGTTTTGCTACTTAGCATCTATGTGCAGGATGCTACTTAACATACCCCACTCCCCATGCCTCAGGTACCTGGTCTGCAAACCCCTACCTCCTGGGGTTAAGATTAAGAGGGGCCATACACGTAAAGCCATTAGAACAGTGCTGGCATGTGGGAAATGCTGAGTATCAGTTGTTATTCATATTTTTTTTTATAAAATCTTATCTGAGATTCCTGAAATACTGTTGTACTCCTATTAAGTAGTAGTATGTTTAAGATATCTACGGAAGATTTTTCCTTTAGGTATTCCTACCTGTTCTTACATTGGGGAAGAATTAAGCGCCAAAACTGCATTGGTTTAGCCAGCAGTTGGTTGTCCTCCTTTACCATATTAACATCTATATAGTTATAATTTCATTGCATGGCTATATTAAATCGTAATAATACTGTTATGATTAACTATTAAATCGTATTGCACGTTTGAAGCTCATGGCAAGGGCAGTTGCCAACATGTCAGCTGAAGTGCTATTTTAAGGATTAAATAATATAGATAAGCTTACAATATTCTTATTTGCAGTGTGAGTAAATTGAAATGATTATGTATTCTCTAAATTAGGCTGAAGAACTCTGGTAACCAAATAGCAATTGCTTGTTCAAACCAGCTTTACTTGGTATTTTGGGAGCGATAAAGATTTCACATGAAGGCGTTTTTTTCAGTGACTGAAATTTATTGCTTTAATTCCCAGAATGTTCTTGTTTCTCAACCATTTTTATGGAAATATTTCTGAATTATATGTCACCCTTCCTTGCCTTCTCAAAATTGGTTATGCAGCTGAGTGAACCAAAGGGCATAAGAAAGCCACTGTAATCTACACAACATATTTCTAGAAGCTTACATTTCGTTAGAAGATTTAAGGGTAAATTCCATGAAGAATGGAGAACCATACATTTAAATTAAAATCACACGTATATTTTTTATCAGGATGCAGAATTCATATAAATGTCTAAAGTAAAATAAGGTTCTGGAGGTTGATCACAGGCCATCAGATTGCACGCACCACATACGTATAAGAGGCATTTCACAGAGAAGAGTATTGCTCTGCGTTAACAAAGTTTAATATTTTCACATATGATCTTGGCCAAAAGGTGGATAAGCAATAATATTTAATATTGTAATAGAGCAGTGCCCTTGGGGTTATTCCTGAGAGTGTGCTATTTTAGAGTAGACCATTTTGGCAGTATACAGGTCTCTAACCATTTTCTAACCATTTACCTCATCTTTATTACTTCTAATTTGTAATATCCAAAAATTTCTGGAAGTTACTAGTGGAACATAGACAATAATTCAACCTTGAAATTAGTGAACTTCTTTTTATAGACAGATGAAATACCCGTATTCTTAGGAAGACCTCACGGTAGCTAAATTTTATTCCTGTAGGAAGAAATGCATCAAAATTTTCTCTTCCTACTTGGAGAACTTCCTACTTCATTCTGAGTTTCCCTCTAAATTCTTACAGGTTGAACCTTCTGGAAAAGCAACCCTGGATAAGCAGGAAGTTATCATACTACCCTTATAAAATATTCTTCCTGTAACCTTTGTTTATTATCTAAAAGGAGCCAACGGTATTGGTACTCCAAAATAGGTAGATAAGTCATTTAACTTAAACTATAAACTACAAATGATTAGTTTATTTTTAGCAAGTTTGAATGTAAGTGTAAACCTTTCTTTCCTGTATACCTTCTGAATAATATCTTGTGTAAGCTTCTATTTTCAATACTTCTGATTTTAAGTTCAAACATTAAGATGAGAAAATAGGATACAAGAAAATAATTAGTAGTGAATACTTAGAATATTTTATTATATATGATAAAAGGATTTTGAATCCTTCATTAATATCTATGCTTAGGGGAAAACATCGACTCTGAGTCTCTCTCACCATCCTTATTATAATACGTGTATCTACCTTGTTCAGATATGGAAATTCATTAACTAAAAATCTTGTTAGAAGTATTGTAAAATTGACTTTGATTATCTCTGGGACTGCCAGAACTGTCATCTTATTAGTAATTGGAGAGGTCTTCTCTTGTCCTATTTTTATTATAGCCTGACTGTGCTTGAAGTTTTTTGTAACCAAATGTTTTGCTATTTTCATAATAATGGACCTTATTAAAGCTTTTATGAAATCACTCTTTAAAGGTGTGAATACAATGAAGAGTGACTGAAATAGAATGAGCCCCCAATTATCCTTGGTAATTGCTGAGCATGCTGAGATGGGCTTTGACTACTTTACTTCCTGAGCTTTTTTATTCTGTCCGGATTTTCTGTTAAAATTGCCGGTGTGGATTTCTGTATTCTTTTTGGCAGTCATTAGCATCCCATTCTAAGGGCTAAAGTATCCCATAAACTTTATCAGAGAAATAAAAAGTATTTATTCATTTCCAGAAGCGAAAGGCTGGGAAAAAATTGGTAAGCATGTAGACACAAAAGACTCTAACGTGGTCTTTACATTTCTAGGGTGCCAGGATTTCAGTTTGTAAAAGAGGTAATCATGAGCTACCAATGTTCAAGAATTTAAGAGAAATTATTAGTTAGACAAATGTGCTGTTTCAAAATAATACAGGAAGGAATCAAGGCAGGCCCAGCCTTTGGATTCGAGAGGAGTTGAAACAGAAAAAGGAAGGAAGGAATTATCATGCTAGGAAAATGTGAAAGTTACCAAAAATCAAGATAAGGAGGTAGAATTATACTAATGGATATCCTGTAACTTGCAAGGATGTTTCCAGTCTTCCCACCTTTGGCAGTTACTCCTATGTCCATGACTTTGGATATTGGATAGTAAAATTTGTACAGTTAATTCTGTATCCACATTCTATTTCCTGTATTTATCTATCCTTGATTTTCTTATATTCCTTTGGTCTAACTTTTTTTTTTTAAGACTGAACAGAGAAACATGAAGCAGTGATAAAGAAGAATTTATCTAAACAGTAGCAAAGGGATCTGTTCCTTTACTTAATTATTTGTTCGCAGAAGAAAACCAGCAGAGCAGAAGTGAAATCTGTATCATGAAAAAATTAGAAAACAAATTAAACTGAAAAAACTGTTGTGATAGCAATTGTAACAGAGAGGTTCACTACCCTAGAACCTAAAGAGCACATTTAAATTAACAAGGAAGAAATAAAAGGATATAATAGATATGGGGAAAAAAAACACTAAAAAAAAGTAACCCAAAGAAGAAATGCATGTCCAACAAATATTGCAGTTTTTAACAATTATTTGTCAAGGGCAAATTTAAATGTTGTTGTAGACCACTAAAATGCCAATCAAGTATCAAAGTAAACAAAAATATGCTTTCAGTATTGTGTCATGATACTTATCACACACAACTGATGGAAGAATCAATTATTTTTACTGTATAGACAGTAAATGAGTGTGAATAATGATGGTGACCCAGTTATAAGTTGATTTTCATATGCCTTCAAAATTCTGTGAGTCTTTCCTTAAAGCATATGTGGTTGAAGATTCCTTTATACTGTTTGATAACTGAGAAAACTTGAAGTAGCATAAATATTCATTGCAAGGGAATTGTTACACAAATGCTGATACATCCATATAGTACAACCTTTATTATTATTATGTGCTTGAAAACTATATGATGTCAGATAAAATTCTTTTGTTATAATGCTAACCAATATAAAGTAGATCCAACGTTGTATATGTGATTACAAACTATAACCACTGTGTGTTTTTCAAAAATGTCTATATTTTCCTATAATTCTAAAGTTTACCACAGTGAAATTATATTCTTTCAAATGAAGAGAGAAGGAGTGAAATGAACAGAAAATTGAAAAGGTGCAGGGAGAAAATCCCCAAACTACTAAAACTCATTTGTTAATGGTAGTTGGACAACATGTGTACCCCTAAACTTATGAACCTACTCTGATTCCTAAACTACTTTTCTTGTTATTATTTAAGACTCTTTCTATGTTAAGAAGAAAAATGTATCTCGGCGCCTATAGCTCAGTGGCTAGGGCGCCAGCCACATACACCAGAGCTGGTTGGTTCTAATCCAGCCCAGGCCTGCGAAACAGCAATGGCAACTACAACCAAAAAATAGCCTTGCGTTGTGGTGGGCACCTATAGTTCCAGCTGCTTGGGAGGCCGGGGAAAGAGAATTGCTTAAGCCCAAGAGTTTGAGGTTGCTGTGAGCTGTGACACTATAGCACTCTACCAAGGGCAACAAAGTGAGATTCTGTCTGAAAAAAAAAGAAGAAGAAGAAAAATGAATTGTTAATTAAAATTCTGTTCTAAGTTTGTTTTTCAAATGATCACGGTTAATAATAGCAAATAGTCCATTGTTAATAATAGCAAATAGTTAATAATAGCAAATAGTCCAAGAGGCATTTCTGTTTGCCTTTTAAATGCATTATAAAACTTAATTATGGTTAGATATTTTATTTTGTTACTAATGCTTTCTTTAAGCCTCATAGAGGAATTGTCTAGGACAGACTGGACAATAAGGACAGGGCATTTTATTAAAATATATATTTAATGAAATTTTATATATTTAATTAAATGTTTAATGGATGTAATAGATTGTATTCTGTCCCTTCTACATCAAAATTTTCCATCTTTCTTACTGTGTCATCCAAATAAAAATTAAATCTAGTGAACCCTCCATAGCTGACCACCTTCCTACTTGACTGTCCTTGTAAGTTGACCTCATTTTTATAGACTGGACAGGCACTTTATATATGCATTACCCATTTTTAGGTCATAGCACACTTGAACCTATAGTTAAACTTCCACAGCCCTCTTAAATTGTGTTGATCAGAAAAAAAAAAAAGGTAAAAAAAAAAAAGAACATACTTACTGTACTTTGAACTTATTTTGGAAATCATTTGATGACCTCTTTAAAAATGTTCATGGCAACCTGAGATCCTCTAAGGGTGCACTAGTGTGCTGCAGTGCACCAGTCCAAGGTCACTACATTAGAGCTTAGTTGGAGTTCACCACACCTGAAATTCACATTTTCTAATCAAGAGTATCTCTATCAACAAAATACATGCCTGTTGCTATTAGAAACTTAAATAATGCTTGCTTTCTCATCTAACCCAGATGTTTTATACTTAGGCATTCAGTCTGTGTTTTTGCTCAGTGAAGGTGATAACGCTTAAGAGATATCCCTGAGGAATCAGAGCTGACTAAGTTACCACAGCCTACACTCTGAGAATTGAAACCTGAGCCAGCTGATTGGTTCCATGTTTTGTGTATTGTTATTGTTTATCACCAGCAACTTCTGTATCACCTGTCACAAGTAGACAAACAGAATTGGCCTAAGCGATTTCAAGATGGGGATTAGAACCATGCAAAAAGAAGGCCAGGGGAAGTTTGGAGGGAAATGTGTGATTATGGAGTCAATTTCAGAGTTAGAGTAAACGAGTAAAGATGAGTTGCTCCATCCCTCCCTCAGGTCCCAACATTAGAGGCATTTATTTTACCTGAAGACTTAACTTACTGGGGGAGATATGTTACTCTCAAATTCAAAGTCCTTTAAATTACCAATAAAAATGCAAATACCATAGAGATACAATATTGTAGTTTAAGGAAAAATAATTTCAGTCTACATTCAATCAGTCTATTTTTTTTTTTCAGAGGAATAAAAAGGACAAACTTAATGCTTTAGGGTGAACTGATAAATTTTGATGCCATTAATTTTTATTATCTCATTCAAAAAATTATGGACTGGAATGTGCAGTATTGTGCTAGATTTTCTTCCTTTTTAGACTTTCAAAATAGGAAGGGATGAAAAATATAATTTGTGATTACTCAAAGAAATTGACCTTTTATGTGGAAATTACCTACTAAAATTTTGATTTATTTAATTAATTATTTTTTGAGACAGCTCCTCACTCTTGTCACTCTGAGTGCTGTGGCTTCATAGTTCACAGCAACCTCAAGCTCTTCGGCTCAAGCGATCCTCTTACCCCAGCTTTGCTATTGTTAGTGGAGAGGGAGCCTTGCTCTTGCTCAGGCTGGTCTTGAACTCTTGAACTCTAGCAATCTATTCACCTCGGCCTTTCAGAGTGTTAGAATTATACGCGTGAGCCACCACTCTTGGCCTGTCTACTAAAATTTTGCATAGTTAGTGTTTGAATTTTACCAGCAATGGAAGTTAATGTGAGGTTCAGTACCCTGATTGCAGAATTGGTCATACAAATAGCAAAAGGTTCAGCAGAGAATAGTGCATGGAATTTTACAGTGCTTTAGAAGTGAGGTAAATAAGTGAGTTATGAGGAAGTTAGTCCGTGCAATCAAATACGATGAAATGTGTTTTGTTTCTTCACATACCCTACACAAAACCTTCTAACTAAACCACTTAGTGATAGTGTAATGCTTCAGAATGAATTAACTCTGCAGGAGGATAGCACATAATCACCTTCAGAACACTATGAATTGTGCTAAGCAAGGTCTGCTTCCAGTTACATTCACGGGGCTACAGAGAGTCTGCCTGTCTGGAAGTCTGTAAAAGTTCAAGGTTATTTTTACTTCACAACACACATTGTTTCGAACGTCTATTCTCAGGATTTTCACTGTACCCTTTCAGTATCTATCAAGCCCTTCATCCTTTTCAAATAAAATCCACCCCCTTATTTAAACATGCTAGGAATTTAGGAACTGCTTAAATTTTAGTTAGTAATTAATGCACTCTAGGGTGAAAGTTAAGTTTAAATGATAACGATGGGCTTTTTTGGCTCTGTCGGAATTTTGTGTCTTGTTGCAGGTAATGAGGGAAACAGGAAAATATTTTCAGAAGAAAAGCAGGGAGGACCGTAGGTCTTGTTAGCAGTGTTTGTAATGTGTGTGGCTCCTGTCGAAACATGTATCTGCAGGTAGCTACACAAATGAAGTGATACGCGTTCTTTGTACAGGGATGTAAAAATACTGTTTGGTCTAAAAACTGCAAATAGCTTTGCTCCTTGATTTTGCCTTTTACAAAAAAGTCAAAGAATTCTTGGCAGATAACGATTTTGCTAGTTCTCAGAGAAGGCAGTTTATGGGAGTGTTGGAAAACTATGTGTGCTGTGACATCCATCTCTGGACCTGCAGTGCTGCTCTTCACAGCAGATTCGTTTTACAATACGGATTCTTTGTGATTGGCCTGTGATGACTTTTGGAGATCTCTGGCTTTAGAAATTCACAGTTCCTAAGGCCCCACAAATTTGGGGTAAAAGCATTATTTTGTTAAGAATCACCAGCAGCACTAAAATCAGTTATGACTATACAGATTCTGTTGTTTCTCCTTCAATTAGTAATAATTAAATTTTCAAATTATAACAAGCTAAGAGATATGAAGAAACATGATGTTACTAAAAATAAAAAGTTCCTTTGAATTTGTGTTTAAATTTGTTGAACTCTTTTATTTGGCATCAACTGAGAGACTCAAAGACTTTGTAGTTTAGCAACATCGTGACAATATAAGGCGAGTCTCAGGTGTGGTCTAGATGAGTGGTTCTCAACCTTCCTAATGCCACAACCCTGTAATACAGTTCCTCATGTTGTGGTGACCCCCAGCCATAAATTATTTTCATTGCTACTTCATAACTGTAATTTTGCTACTTTTATGAAGTAGCAAATTCATATAAATATAAATTCATGTAATGTAAATATCTGATATGCAGGATGTATTTAGGTGACCCCTGTGAAAGGGTCATTCGAGCCCCAAAGGGGTCATGACCCACAAGCTGAGAACCGCTGGTGGTCTAGAGGCTTCTGTTCAGCCACTCAAGTTTATTTTTAAGAAGTCTTTACAAAGGAGACCACAACTATCCACTCCTTAAGTGTGGGCTAGGATGTGACTTTCTTGCAAAGAATATGCTACAGAGGAAAGGAGAGAAAAGAAAGAAACTGTGTTGAAAATACTTGATAAAAAATACGTCGGCCAGGTAATTCATGTCAACATCGGCCATGAATCATGTTGATAATATAAATTCTTTTTTTTTTTTTGTGATCAGAAGAGTTTGTATTTTACCTTCCATTTTGAAGAGAGATACAGGAGAGGGAAACAAAGGCTCTGAATGAACAGGGAGAGCAGAGGAGAGGCTGTAACATTCTGCACACCAATTAGTTTACTATCACAGAGGGAGACAGCTTGCCAACACTCAGCCGTCGCAGCTGAGCTTGTTCTAAAGTTGCAGTTTGACCAACAGACTGAGAGAGTTTCAGAGGGTCAGTGCTGGTTCAGGGATAAATTCTTGATAAGATATGGTTAGAATGACATTTCGTTTTCATGATTCTCCTTCCAGAAACTTTAAGCCCAGGCTAATCATTGAAAAATTATCAGACAACTTCCAATAAAGGCAAATTCTATAAAGTATCTGACCAGTACTCTGGCAAACTGTCAAGGTCATCACAAACAGTGGGTAACTGAGAAACTCTCAGTGCCAACCAAGAAAAAACTAAGGAGACATGTTGACTGAAGCTGACATAATGCTCTGCCTGAGATCTTGGAGCACAAGAAGGACATTAGGTAAAAACTAAGAAAATCCTGAATAAAGTATGAATTTTTGATAATTAAGAAAAAGGCTTCCACAAAATAGGTATGAATGTGAACACGAATCTGTTATCCTGTCTCAGACAAAGGTGGACTGGCTAAATCTTTCTCAGTGTTGCTGGAGTTCAAATTAAATTGTCAGGTGATGACAACATCAACTGTTTTTATAAAGGGGTATAATCTTAATGCCTTTTAAGAACAAGCTTAAACTAGCTTGTTTATAAAAAATACTAGTTCTGAAACAGATAAATATCAAAGCATAAAAAATTAATATAGTAGATTCTAAAAATTAATCCTCAATCTTCAAAGAGCTAGTGACTTAGACTTGTAAAGGAACTGCCTAGTATGTCAGATCAGAATATTGCTTATTTTAGTAAGGCTGTTTGATTAACAATGACTTTTAATAAGAAATAGTAATCAGATTATTCTATATTAAAACAATATACACAGAAGAAATTCTTCTTAGCAAACGTGTAACGTAGGTACAAATTTAAGTATTTTTAGTGATTTTTTTATTCTATTTTATCTCCCAATTTGTAATAGAATAGCAATTTACTATTTTTAGCAAAAGTACCGACTTTCCAAGATTTAGTTAATTGTTCTAAAAGAAAAATGTTAAATGGGAGGATTTTTTTTCCATGTGAAAGCTTAAGAAAAAACTACGTGGGCTTAAACCTGTTTTATTTTATGTGTATAAATATTTTTTAAAACCCTGCCTGACTCAGTTGATTTGCAGGTAAATCAGCTATACACTGGATGCATGTTTTGTTTGGAACAGAACAATTTGAATATAAAAAGTTCTAAGCCAGTTTTATCATATAGTCAAGAACAATGCACATTACTTCATTCTATGTTTCTGATTTCCTTATAAAATATGAATGAGTTTCTTGAAGAATCTCTGCATTTGATTTTCTTTACACTTTTACTGTTCTGGTTTTCCTAGGCCCTTTTAGTAATATGTAAGATAGACCTATCCATCTATTCTTTTCATAGTACTACTCTTGAGGGACAATATGAACTCTTTGCATCTATTAATCAGAGTAAACTAAGGGAACTTATTTTAACAAATATATAATGATAGGCACCTTCTTGAAACCCGGTATCTGCTTTAAGACCTGAATGGCATGCACTCTGTATCAAATGAACAATACGATCTTGCTTTTTTATTGATCTAGTGTACTGAGAGGCAGAACTCGCCCGTCACATCACCAGGATCCTCTCCCCTTGCCCAGAGAAGAAAGCCACAGCCTGACGCTCTCCAGATCCCACATCTAAGCTTGCCACCAGTGCCTCCCCGCCTGGACCTGATTCAGAAAGGCATAGTCCGATCTCCCTGTGGTAGTCCAACTGGGTCACCAAAGGTAAGTCAGTTTTATTAGACCATAATTTTATGTAACAAGTATTGATTGCTTAGGTTCCTTGAAATTCCATTACCATGTTTTTTTGTGCTCTTAATTGTTCATGAACAACTTTGATGGTTTCGATTCTTATTTATGGTGAGCTGACAATCATATTCCTTCCAAAAGTTATATAATTATTGCAGAGAGAGAACATATGTCTGTAGCTCCCTGATTTGCTAAAATAAATAGAGTAAGAATAGTTATCCTGTAAAATGGATTTAAAATGTCATTACATGCATTACACTTATTTGCATGCTGTTAGTAAATTATATTTTGCACTCATTTTTATAGCACCATGGCAAGAATAATGTGATGGGAGTATATTTGCATAAGGACTTAAGGTGTGATAAATTATCACCCATACTTCAAGGTGATTCAGAAAAGGGAATTACGTCTACTTTTTATACCCTAAGGAATTAATTATAATGGATTACAGTATTTACAATGTAATTATATTACTATTTGATATTAAAGACATAATTCTAACTCTTCAAATTTAAGCCTAGACTTTATTTTAGTCTGTGTGAATTCTTTTCCAAATTTAATAATTAGGACATATTTTTCTGTATTAAATGTAATATTTAAAAATTAAATTTTATTCAGTAATATGTGTTATAGTTGAAAATTTACTGGAAGCACAGTATTTTAAAATAATACTATTCAGGATATTTGTGATTTTTGACTATTCTGATAATAACTAATATGACAAAAAAAATCAGAGCAATTTGCTCTATATTGCAGTGACATAAAAGTAATTTTTAAAAGCTTTTAATCTTATAAAAACACTACAAGTTAAATTGCTCCTTATAAAAACTAAAACAATTACAACAACTTTGATGGATTTTTCCTGTGTCTCTTAAGTTATAGAAATGTGCAAATAATTATTGACATATTATTTTAATGTCGATAAAAGTCATATAATTATCATCTTGTACTTTTTTTCTGTTCAGTTTCTATAATGTAACATTGACATTTACATATTTGTACAAAAAATCTTAATGAAACATTTATTGAGGTTTTCATTAATTTTTTAAAAGTTTCATTAGTAATGAAAGAAACTTATGAAAAGATAGCATAGGAATCTAATAGAGCCTCATTATGGCTTAGAAAACAAAAGCAATAATATACTAGTCTGGAAGTTATTTCAGCGTTTGGTACAATTTTCAGGGTTTTTTTGGTTTGTTTTCTCTTGTGTTTCTTTAGTCTTCTCCTTGCATGGTAAGAAAACAAGATAAGCCACTTCCAGCACCACCTCCTCCTTTAAGAGATCCTCCTCCCCCTCCGCCTGAAAGACCACCCCCAATCCCACCTGACAATAGACTGAGTCGACACTTCCATCCTATGGAGAGTGTGCCTTCCAGAGACCAGCCAATGCCTCTTGAAGCCTGGTGCCCTCGGGATGTGTTTGGGACTAATCAGTTAGTAGCATGTCGACTCCTAGGGGACGGCTCTCCAAAGCCTGGAATTACAGCAAGTTCAAATGTAAATGGAAGGCACAGTAGAATGGGCTCTGACCCGGTGCTTCTACGGAAACACAGATGCCATGATTTGCCTCTAGAAGGAGCTAAGGTAAGAAATACACAGAGCATAACTAAAGAGTCTACTCATACAGATTGGGCAATTTGGGGCTTTTTGATTTTGTTTTTGTTTTTTTTGCCTTCTCCTTGCAAGTCTTTAATCTCTAACTTATAAATAATGAGCAACTAATTAAAACTTGAACTGCAAAGAATTCAGGAAGCAGGTCCTAAGTAATGATTGAATTTTAATGTAAAAGCACAAGATAATTTGCCTGAGATTTACTTTACCTCATTTCATTTGCCGAAAATTTCCCCTGTTAATATCGTGATGGTGTCATAATCACCACTGTATTCTTTTAAATACTCTTAGTTCCATCCAATTTAAAAAAATAATTATATAATTACACATCCTAAATCAGTTTTTAGAATTATTTGTTCTTGTCTAGGACAGTGCACTAAAGTGGAGGTAGCAGGTAAGTAAAATAAACATCTCATACTTCAAAACACCAAACCTAGTTTACTCTTAAAAAATAAGCTCTTTCTCCATAAAACTGAAAGATCTTGTAATAGTTGATTCCTAACCTGAAGGATACCACCACTGTCATTTATATATCCAGGAAAGAGTGTGTGTATACGTATAGGGACCTGAAAAGACAGCAGCAGAAATCACTGCATGTAGAATGCATGGTAGTTCTTGGCAGAGATGTACTATAGTATTTTCTGATACTTGTTTCCATGATGTGTTTGACTCTGTGATCTGATTATCACCTTTTTCCCTCTCTTGATAAGTAATATTAAAGTGATTCCGTCTCTACAGATGTTAAAGTGTTATTTAGGGGAGTAATCTATTCCTTCCATATAATGACTTGAAGTTGGTGAGTTCCTTTTACAACGTACACAGAGAGTGAGGAAGAAAAGTGAATGTGCTCACCTCCTCTGCCTGTGCATGTGTAGGTGCACAGGCACAGTGTAGGTATGATGGTAATGAAACCTCAGCGACATTCTAGGTTAGGCCGAATTGGAAGAGTCAGAACTCCCTAGTGCACCATTCAAAACAAAGGAAAAGGTGGTGGATTGCCTGGCTCTCGCCAGGGATTCTACCTGGGTACCATTACTCTCATGTGTTAGAAATATGAGAATTTGTGAATGGTTCATTAACCATTCTAAATATAATGCAAACATAAGAGAAAGCACATATATGCAATTTTGTAATGTCCTCTGAAATGGGGAGCTTATCTGCAAAGAATTTTTTTTACAATTTTTTAGTCACTTTTTTTTCATGTTTGCTCATACTTGTCTTGGGAAAATTATAAGAATAAGTTCTAATGTGCATTGTCTGGTTGTTAAATTAAACCTCAAAAATACTTTAAATATAATAGTTATCATTGCCAATTCATTGAAGACCTCTTATTTCAGGCTTCTGTTGGATAACTTGTTACATAGTTTTAGCACCACTATAAACCTGTCCTAAGTTCTAAAACACTGGCTATTAATTTTTATGAGATATTTTAGTTTGAAACATTGGGGTGACAATTTCTTATGTTGCAGATATTTTATTATATTAAATATTGGTATAAAATAATAATGAATTCAGTTATGAAAATTACTTTGAATGTCTCTATGTGGACTTAACGTGCTTGATATACAGATTAGTCTGTGTTTGAGAGAGAAAATTAATATGTATCTCTTAATAAAAGTTAGATTTTAAGCTTGTTTAATTCTGTCTAAATAATCATTAAGATGTCTAAAGTCTAATCTCATATATTATGCTTATTAATGTTAAAATGTTTACATTCTCAACATTTATTTTATGTTATAACTAGAATTGGCATTTAAATCAAACTTAGATTTCTGATTTCAAACTACTAGTTTCACTTCTAGGGTGGATTGTGAAGAAGGATTTTTATATAGTTAGTGCATTAAAAGCTATAAAACACAAAACTTTCATAAGGTAGAAAAGGCCTCATTCCACTTTTCATTTCATTATTGGGAGACTTAAGAAGCTGGTTTCAACTAAGCACTGACATAGACCGAGTCTTAGGAACCTGTAGTTCTCAGTTTCTGTGATTCTCAGTTGGAATTTGTTACCAGGCTTTTGAATCAGATCTGGATTTCACTTCTTGTTCTAGAACATACTGGCTTTGAAGCTTGGTGCCCTGGGGATGTGTTTGGGACTTAAGAGTTGGTGAGGTGTCAACTGGTTTTGTGAAAGAGAGCAACTTACTTCATCTTCACACCCAACCCCACTCATTTTCCTTACTTTAGAAAATGGAATAATAGTAATAATACCTAATATGTAGGAGAATAGTTAACCTCCAAGTATCTGAATTCCCATACCCTTTGTCTCAGGAATAAAACCAAAAATAATAGCTGGGCATGGAATATCAGAATAAGCTGCAAGAGTTGATATTTTCATTTGAAATAGTTGTCTTATTTTTTAAACCAAAACCATCTTCTCTTTTTTCTTCTCCTCTCTTTTTGTTTAGGCTAATTTCTAAGGCGTACTCAGTAGTAACTTGGTTGCTACTATTACAATACTTAAACTGAATGGTAGAGGCCCAAGATTGATTGTCTTGGGGTTGGTGTGGGCAGTGGGAGGGCAGGGAATGAGGAGGTGGAGGATGGCTGTGATACACAGGAGCATAGACAGGTTTTTATGAATCTCCCAGAACTATTCTTCAGCTAAGGGTAGACAAAAGTTTCTTCTTTAAAATAAAGGTTTTTTGTTTTTTTTTTTTCCTCTTGAGAAGAGTATTCCTTTTAAAGAGATCACATACAATATGAAAAAGTAAGGGATGAAGAGGAAGGGGAGATGATTTTAATTTTTAAAAAGATGAGTATTTTTAATGAAAATGATAAATGTTAAAAATATTTTCTCACCTTTCATGCCTCGGGTAGTTTTGTTTTGTACTATGTTACCCTGGGAACAAAGGGTGTGGAGATTTAGGAATTTGGAGGCTGACTCTTCACATAACCCTTCCAAGTAACTGCCGGTTAGGTTTAGGTGCTTTCTTCAGAGGGAATGCTTCAAAGTAAAAACCATCTTCCTATTTAAGAGATAAGAAAACCTAGTAAGTACTGTAAATTGAAATAAAATTATACATAAGGAATGCCAGAAGGAGAATGTATAAATCTGAACACCCTGCAGATGGGTCATTTGTCCTCTGTCCTTGTGTCAGGTCCTGTCATTCCTGAGAACTGCTTTTTTTTTTTAATTTGGGATTCATTGAGGGTGCAAAGAATTAGGTTATACTGATTGCATTTCTAAGGTAATGTTCCTCTTATAATTGTGTCCTGCCCCCAAGAGGTGTGCCATACACCATCCCCCCCCACTTTTTTTTTTATTTGTATCATTAGATAAATGGTAAGAGACAAGAGAATAAAGTAAACTCTAATTACTCCGTTTGCTAATTAAGAGTTCTGAGGGGGGAGAATTCTTCTAAAATCATAGTTAAAACGAAATGTGAGAATTTTGAATCACATTCATTTATTTCCTCTTCTCTTTCTCCTCCTACCTCATAATCAAATGTTAGGTAAGGGAATGCTTAGCTTTTAGTATCAGCCTGCAAGCCAAGAGTTATTAAGTTTATCTGTTTTATTTCATGGGTAAGAGATGTCTTTCCTCTAGCACTGCTTCTATTCTCTGAGATTCTCAGATTCTGGCCAGATCAGGAAGCAAAATGGAGCTTTTGAAGTTTTTTGGCAGAAGTATGATAGGATCAGAATTGTGAATTGAGAAATTTTAAGTAGATAGCACTTTCAGTGGAGTTATGATAGATTTAAGACAATGAACTAGGAAGGCAGAGGACAAAACTCAGTTCCTTAGCTGAGAAGTCAGTGCAGTTTCATTGTGAACTGCTTCAGTTGACACTCTCAGTCTATACATTTGAAGAACTTTAGTTTTCTACCACGTGCAAACAGGTTTTTCAGATTTGTAGGGAACATGAAATATTTATTCTTAGCTCAAAAAGTTGTAATTCATTGCACTCAGGAAGCATCTGCTCAAATGATTTCTGGTCTAATAAAATGGGTATAAGTGGGAACATAGAATTCAGAATGACGTAATGTCAAATCTTGTCCTCCAACCACTATCACGAAATATAAGCAGTCACCTTACATGAACAGAAATACAAACATGACTCTCGTGCTTACACATTGAGGGCCTTTGCTGTTTGCACACTTGTGTAATCTCTGTTAATTAAGAAAGAGCTACACAGAATTCCGTGTTTGACAGTAGGCATATTATTCACTGCCAGTACATACATATTGTAGAACACTTGGTAGGAAGATTGGCTGCTAAGCATATTACATGTGTTTTCTAAGAGTATTTCAGTAATCTGATGGGTTTCTTCCATTTCACTGGTTACTGCCTCCGTTAGTAAGGTCATCTAAGCCAGTCAGCAGGCAATATTTATAAATCTCATAAGGAATGTTCCACAAAATGATAAAGAAATAAAAGAGTTTTGTCCTGAAAGAGGCTCAGTGTGACAGGAATTCTCCTCTGCGGACTATAACACAGAGCATGAGCAAATATCATTAGATGCCAAGAGGCAAACGAATGATTCAGAAGAGACACTAAGGCATTTTGGTAGGAGAAGTCGTTCAGTTACCATATATCAATAACAGTGTTTCTAAAGCAGTTAGAGAAAGAGCTATTTGCAATTTAAAGCATGTTTATGGATTTTTTCGTGAAATTGGGAAGAAATCATTTAATCTTCTAAGGTATTACCCTCCTAAAGAATAAGTTACCTTATTAACTGTAGTTTCTGTTTTCACTAGTGATGGAAATCATTGTCTTTGTGAAATTTAAGAGTAGTGCGTAAAAATGTTGTGTAAGCTCTGTTCATCTATCCATTCTCTCTCTCATTTACCTAGCACGTAAGAGGAAAGCATTTTCAGTATCAATAAATGAGTATGTTGATACTTGTTTTCAGATATGTTCACAATGATCTGATTATAAAATTATGGTCAGTTTATTGTTAATTAAAGCCAGTATAACTGGAAGTGTTATTGCCATATCTCTCTTTTATTTTATCATTGCTCAAATTTTATTAAGTATCTATCTGTGTTAGAGGCTCTGTCCTAAAAGAACAAATTTTTGCATAACAAATCCATGTTGCATTTTCCAGAATGTATTTTAAATGTATTTGTGGCAGAAACATTAATGGGATTTGATTGCTGAAATCTCATATACCTATTCCAGCAGCATGCAAAGTACTCCACATAAGGACTTTTTAAAAAGTCAGAGTATTTGTCAGTAAAACGGCACTTCTTTTACGTGAAAGACTTTCATTTAGCTTTGCAATGATTAATATCTATTAGGAAATTTCTTCTATCAAGCTCCAGAAAACTTTGCTTGGTTATGTTACGTGGCCCGTAGTCAAAAGCTTATGATAATGTCATATCCTCTCAAGGTGTATTTTGTTGTGGTACACTTACAGTATATTGAATCTAATGAAGGGAGACATGAAATGGAGACGTCAGAGGTAAAGCATGGGCCATAATTTTTAGAGTGAAACTATAATGCTATAAAATTAGACTGTCTAGTTTTAAAATGCAAACATTGATATATTTCAAATATGTTCTTCAAATGTGTTTCTTATCTTACTTTAGATTTATGGGTAAGGGTATGGCCTTTCAATTTCAAGTTCCAAATTTACAACACCATTTAGAAACATGACAAAGAGAACGTAATTAGTAGAGCATTGAATTAACTATGAATGTTCAGATGACATTACATCCTTTGGGTTCTACCATCAGTCTATCTTTTGCAAACTCTTAATTCATATTCAATAGAGCTCCATGATAAAAATCTAGTGATTGTTACTAATCTGACTAAGCATTCCCAGAGATTAAAGTGTGTTTCAGACTGTGCACTTTAAAATAAAAAAAAATCTAGTGATTGTTTACATAACATGTTTAACTCTTTCTTGTGAATATGTCTTTGCAAAGTTAATCTCTCATCTTTCTGCTTTTAAATTGTTCTAATTTCAAGTGGTTCGAGAAGCAAAGAAAAATTGTACTTGGAGAAGACTGGAAATCAGAATTTTCTAATTCTCAGTAATTAAACACTGGCTCTCACTTGTACTTTAGAAGCAAGTTAACAATTCTGGTTAGTGGTGCTCACAAACTGAAAATTACGTTTAAATCTGCCTGCACCAGAACAGGTCTCTAATTATCATTAGTGATGAAGTTTCAACTCTGAAAGAACAAAGGCATTTCTGGTTATACATGTATACTGTTTTATCTGGAAGTTTAAGAATGTTCTGTGGACCCCAGGGAAATATAATGTAGAATACTCACTTAGAAGGAATTGAAACAAGAATTGCACCAGCGCTGCTTTTGGCCTTATAGAAAATGCCAAATTGTCGATAGAAATTGATCACAGTCAATGAATGTCTCTATCTACTTCTTAATCTGTATCTGATTTATACAAATGATAGTATTACTCCCAAATATGTGTAAGAGTCATGTTGTATCAATTTTCTTTTCCCTATACCCTGGTACTACTTTGGGTGGTAATGAATCATAATCACTGTGGAGCTAATGACCCCTACATAAATCGTGTAATATTTATTTAGTCTCTTAAAAATCTTAAGTTTTTTGAGCTACTATTGTTTTAAGGTCCTCCAAAAGTTAAATTCTTGGAAACTAAACATTTCGTTTGCTTTCAGGTCTTTTCCAATGGTCACCTTGGAAGTGAAGAATATGATGTTCCTCCCCGGCTATCTCCTCCTCCTCCGGTTACCACCCTTCTCCCTAGCATAAAGTGAGTTTTGTTCAATTTGGAAAGCTCTTATCCATGCAGAAAGATTTGGTATGGAGTGGTTTTGAGGTTCTCAGGACAGAAGCAGGATGAGTAGAAAGGCATCAGTAAAAACAATCCAGCTGGATTTATAAAGTACCAGAACTAAAGATGTTTTCTGCTTTTTTGCTTGTAACCACAGCTTCTATGAGACTTACCTAAACTCTTGAGGTTACATATAGAAGTATGGGGCGAGGAAGCTAAGTGTCCCTTCCATCAAAGAAGGGGATGATGGAGAAGCACAATGAGCTCTCTCATCCAATTTACCTTTCCTCCACAGAAGTATTACATTGTATATTTCACTACCCAGTTTGAGAGCATACAATAATCTTTGGTTCCTCCAATTTTTTTATTTCTCAGATCTATTCAAGCACTAAGTTCTATTGATTGTTGCTCTCGAGTTTCACATTCAGCTAACTTTCCCTAAGTTTGCCTCAGAGCGCTAAAATAGCCTCTTATCTGATATGATTTCAGATTTAGTATCAATGGATTTAAAGCTAGAAAAATGTGATAAGCCTAGGTGTTGCATTTGAAAAATGAGTATACACTTAACACTGGACGGTAAAGTGATCTCGACCCAGGTTAAACCAGAGGAAACCTCTGTCTGCCCTGTATATGAAGTCAGGTTCCCTCCCTTCCCTCCAGGATGTTTCGTTCACTGCAGCTGAATTCATTGAATTTAAATTCTGTCTTTCCCAGGTCACTTTCCCACTCAAAATATCCTTTTTTCAACTAAATTATCTCAGTACTCTTCCACTAGCTAAGATCCTACAGAATTTACACATGTAAAATATTTTTCAGTGATTCCTAATGGCTGCCCTCTAATCCTATTCGGATTTTTTTTTTCTGGGATTGTGAGTTTTTTTATACTGTTCTTTTTGACATTCCACCTTTTCAGACCATTTATCCATTAGGCTGTATTTCTTTGTGAAGTCTGTGACTTCTTCAGGTGTAATGATTAAGACTGATTTGCATTCCTCTGCCTGCCATTTATTTTCTGCACATTTAATTATATGCTCTGCCATCCTATTTTCTAATTTTAATGTGGCTCTCCCAATTAAATAATGCATAAGGTTTGGAGGGCAAATCCTTTCCTGTATTCTGGGGTTCTCCATAACACCTTACCGTATTTCGTATATATAGTAAGTACGTGGAAAATACTTGATTGCTTGTTTTAGTTTTATCTGCTGAGGTCTTCATTTCCAGTTGAAAGTCTTAGAATTTCTTCATTCCTCTGTGTGCAGATCATTGGATTCCCACTGTGTACATGAATGCAAAGGAAAGATAAGCTAAATCGCAGCCCCCAAGAAATGTACAGTCTAATTTAGCAAATAAAACTAACACATATAAAATCACTAGCAGCAAACACTGTGCACTAAATTTATAATGACAAATTGTTAGTTTTGAATGAGTTTGAAGGAGAAGCTTGTCAGAGACAGGGTTATTTCATAGGGAGGATGGACTCAATTGGACAAGTGCATGAGAAAAAGCCAGGGTGTTAAATTTGACTTTGTTCAGGGGGCAGTGGGAAACTCAGCTAATGGACCTTTCCAAAGGGAACTTTTCTTGGCACTGCCAGATACTTAGCAGACATAGGAGTTGGGAGCAGTTACACATATTCTCTGTAGTAGACCGTAAATCAGTGACAGCACGATGATTTCTGCCCTGCATGAACTCTGGATTTCTGTGTGTGCAGTAAAACATTGAAGCTCAGTTACCTCTGATATTTCAGAAAGCATTAGAAAATGAAGTAAATGAAATCTTGGTAATTAGAGATTACATTTTTACGTTTTCTTTATTAATAACATATTGGCAAGTAGGATGAGAGGTAGAGGTTGTGCTTTGCTTCATTTGTATTTAACCTAAAGTACCCGCTTCTGTAAATAAAGAAAGAGTAACAAATTCATACTGAAATGTATTCTGTTGATATATCTAATGCTTCAGTTTGTAAACGCATCTAACATTGGCCCTGTGGTTGCATTATTTTTTCTCCCCATTTACTCTTGATTTTCCCCAATTACTTAGCTAGGGAAATATTTTAACATTGCATGTTCAACAGTAAACTAGCTTTCTATCTTGCATGCTGGAGAATAGCCACAGGTAACAATGCAAGTGTTAGCTTTTAATGGTGAATTTTTCCTCTCCCAGTTGTTTTTGTTTCTGATTCCCTAGTTAACAGTTAGTTGTTCATTACAGAAATTATGCAAAATACAAAGGGAAAGTAATTACATAAATGTAGACATACATATCCCCTAAATGTCAATGTATAGTTATCACTTTTTAGCTTTTTTATGTAGACTTTATAAGTAGAGATTATTTTGTGACTTCATACTATTATATATTATGTTTATTATGAAACCAGCACAGAACTCTGATATGAATGATAGAATAAAATCAGACTGGGTTTCAAACATGACTCCAACAGTAAATACTGGTCTTATTTTGAACAAGATAACTTTTCTGGGCCCCATTTTCTCTCTCTGATTATTGAGAAGATCAGTTTAACTTAAATGATCTCTAAAACCCTTTGAGCTTCAAATGTTTAGGTTTTGTGCAATGTGTTTTTTATGGGTTATGGATGCCATTAATTATGTATGAAATTTCGTCAACTTGAATTTTATCTATAGTCAGATGATCGCATCTGAAATCATTTGGGTTACTACGCAGGTTGATGCTGATGGTGAATGGACAAGTTGGCCTCACTCATAAGTGTATAGTTAGAGTACAGTGAGTGTTCACTCCTGGCTCTGGAGAGTCATGGAACGGTCACCTTAGGAAAACGTCATTCATTGAATTAGGGTGTTGAGCATTCAAGAATCCATTTCCATGCGAGACTCTTAGTGCATGTTTTAAAACCTGACCGAAGCAAAATTATAATTTGCTACCTAATATAAACTTCTGTAGTTCTCATCAGTGTTAAATAAAAAATGTCAAAGCTAGCAATTAACCTTTAAATCTATGCTGTGTTGTTATAAGTATTTATTGAAGTGTAATTGTTAAGCATGATGTTCTGTTCTGATACCCATTTATATGATATTAGAGGCTACTCAGTAATAGTACTTTCTTCCTATGTGACTTTTACTGTGTAAATTATCTTGAGACCTGGTGGTACCTGTGGCTCAAGGAGTGGAGTGCTGGCCCTATGTACCAGGGTGGCAAGTTCAAACCCAGCCCCAGCTAAAAAAAAAAAAAAAAAATTCTCTTGAGACCTAAAAGGTGTAACATTTATTTCTAAAAGTCATACTGTTCTAATTGTAATGATTTGTTTAGATATACTTAATTTTTCTAAAATAATGTCTTTTCTAAATGATTTCTATTTAATTAATATCTTTGGAACTTAGCTGTAAATATAAAATTTTGAGTAAATGATTAAAATACAGGCAATTATTATTTTTAGAGGGATAATAAAATTTTCCTTAATAGTCAAAATTATTTCTTTACAAAATTATATTAACTTTGCAATAATTTGACTTTTCTAAATTAAACCAAATGAAACACTAGCCAGTTGAGAAAATACTTATTTTACTTGCTTGACACAGTATGTTGGCCAATAAATAGGGTCATCTTTATATAAGTAATAATGGAGTAATTGTTTTCAGGTAAGAAAATGTTCTGGAATGCTGAGAAATGCGTATTTTTAGAAGAATATTTTTTTGATTTTTTTTGTCTTCTACAAATAGACCTTTTGTACTTTTGACATAAAAACCTTTGACTTTCAGCTTGGTGCCTGGAGCACAGTAGTTATGTGCCAGCCACATCCACCAAGGCTGGCCTGGGCCAGCTATACAAGAATGACAACTGCAACCAAAAAATAGCCGGGCATTATGGTGGATGCCTGTAGTCCTAGCTACTTAGGAGGCTGAGGCAAGAGAATCACTTAAGCCAAAGCGTTGGAGGTTGCTGTGAGCAGTGACGCCATAGCACTCTACCAAGGGCAACGTAGCGAGACTCAGTCTCAAAAAAAAAAAAAATCTTTGACTTTCAAATATCTATGAACCAATATTACTTGGTGTATATTTTTGTCAGAAAGTTTTTGTTGTTGTTGTTGTTAGAGATGGTATTTTTGATTATTATTATACATTTTTCTAACTAGATAAGGTGCTTATGTTTTAGGGGTAATGAATTGAGAGTCAGAATATCACCTATCTGTCTGATTTTCATCCACTTGTTATACTGACTGGAGGTTCACTGTGAACAAGATAAAATCTTTTTCCTCTTTGGAATTTATTCTCTACTTAGGGAAGACAAAAAGTAAACAAATAACTGTATTATGAACGGTCAGCTAGTGGTACGTGCTAGGAGGAAAAATAACCAGAGAAGGGAACGAATAATGATAGATTTATACTTTAGATGAGGTCATTAGGAAAGACCTTCCTGAAAGGATAATAATTGAACAGAGACCTGTAAAGGAGTGAGCCACATGGTTATCCGTGTGAAGAACATGGAAGCTGGACAGGTCACGATGCAAAATGCTGCAAAGAGGTTTCTCACCTTTACGAACAAATTAAAGCTTGTCTTAGGGCTCAGCAGTACCCCTGAAGGACTGTGCCTTAGTCATATACCTTTGATGTCATGAGACACCCTTCATAACTAGCATGTGTATTGCAAAACTCACTCTAATATTTTAGGGACATGATTTATTTGTGGCACTCATGCCATAATCATTTCAAATGATTTCTTCTCTGGCCTATGATGTCTTTGAGTTAGGCATTTTTCCTGTTAGAATTAGGATAGTATGATATAAAACCAGAAAAAAATGGAAAAATATACCTGGCAAGCTGTAATAATTCTATTTTAATAAGATAGGTTTTGTAACATTGCCTTCAGATATTATTAAGTAAAGAGCATAATTCCACATTATGCTTATATGTGGAAGACAAGCAAAATGATGTATCACATGGAAAATGCTTTTCTAGATTACAGGTATGAAAGGACCCTACAAATGATTGTTTTCACTTCCTTATGAGCCTGGTCATTTATTTCTGTAAAAACCACACGTTGTTTAAAGCGTGGAAGTGCTCAACTACACACATACCAGGCCAGGCTGTGGTTGTCTTAAGGCCAACCCTTAAACATTTTCCAATGTATGACAAATACAAGAAGTATACAGGGGAATCTGTGGGAAGCACAGCCTCAGTGAAGGAGTATGTGTGAAGTTTCCATAACAGAAAAGACTGAAATTCTAGTGAAATTACTGAATTTGTGGCACAATGTCACATGAGTTTCATAGGTAGACAATGAAGATGGATAGCTTTACTTTGCTTCCCACCCCACCCCCTGTCCCTGGAAAGTTCACAGCATAATAGAGGTATCATATCAGAAATTGTTCAAATGAAGGAAAGAACAGCACTTGGCAAGGGTGATGTCTGAGGTACAGCTTATAAGGGTTGAAGCTAATGGGATATTTAGAAGATCACCCTTCTGATGATAAGCCTTTCACACCAGGACTGCAGAATGCTCTAAAGGAAAGGCATTTGTGAGTTCCAAGATGTAAAAGTCGCTAATTAAGCATAGCATTGCAAAACATCCACCTGTGCTGGCCTGACATCGCACCTGTTTCCCGGGTTGTCTCAAGCATGCACATAGATAATAAAATGAATGTATTTCTCACTGAAGGCTCAAGTAACTGGTGAAGGGAACCAGGGAACTGGTTCAAGAAACAAGGTATGCAGGTTGGGAGAAGGTGGCATCTCTGAGCGTGTGCGTCCCTGTGCACTACCATTGCGTTAACTGAGGAGTGACAGCCACAGTGCAGAACCCTCTGTGAGTGGAGGATGGTTACGTAAAGGGATGCAGCAGTGGGTGTGCTCGGTAGCATGGTTTACTTGGCAGCTTTAACTTGGAACCAGCCAAATCCGATTTGTTCTACTTCATTCCTCTGATATCCTAAAAATTTCCCATAAGCTAAATCAATGACTAAAATTGTCTCATGTTCCATGAATTGACATTTTTTCCTGTACTGCCAAAAGTAATGTATACATGAATAGATAATGATAATTATCTGATTTTTAGATAAGTTTATAGAGAGAAAAAAATCCCATGTACAATTATGAAAGAGTGTAATTATTTACATGACTTTAGATTTGTCTTTTGCTATTTTCAATCATCATATTTAGATCTTCTTCCATTTTTTCTTTTTGTGGTAGAAACTGTTTATTTTTCTTTACAGACTGGGTAAGATGAATTTTTCATAAAAATTGTGCAATATTGAATAGGATGCATTGAAATATTATAAATTGGTTTATTTTTAAGAGAACATAAATGGTGACCAGGAGGTTTACATTAGAAACCTAAAAATAAAACCTGAATCTTTAGAACTTCAATAAAATGATGATAAAGGACATCTAAATATCTTCTTTCACATTTAGATACAAAGTACCACTAGAAAACTTTTATTCACTTCTGTATCTGTAACTAAAACATATTTAAGCTAACAATCTATGCTACTTTCTCTATCATTGAAGGTAAAACATAGAATTAGCCATAAGATAGGATTTCAAAAACTTTCTGTTTTTGACTGATAATGAAATGCTTCTTTGGAAACATAAACCTTTGGAAACAGCCTACAACAGGCAGCTCTTAGAACCTTCCTGACATTGATGTGGCTGTTGAATATTTCATCAAAAATGTCTTTTTTCTTTTATAAAAGTATATGTTTGAGTTACATGGAAAAAGCTATTTATTATGAATGAAACTATAATAGGGCATAGAAAGGATGTATAGCATATATTTCTCATTTCATTTGGTAATAGAACCTATTCTGGTCCTTGGGTTAGCTAAATTGATGTCAATATTTACAAGAATTTATGGGAAATTAATGTTTTAAGTTCCTGCTCCAATACCATCAGATCACCATTTTGCAGCTCATATACTTACCTGTCTTCTATTAGAAAGTAAATCTTCCAGAAATAAATCATAGTGGGTGTAAGTAACCCTTAGTGATTAATAAGGTTCTTAGCTGGTGCCCAGGGCAGTGATATCAGACCTTAACCTACTGCATCACTGTACTTTCATCAGTCCATAAACTGCCATGCGAATTTGAAGGTTGGGCAAATAAACAAGAATTTAAATATTAGTATTGAAAAATTCTTGAAGATGGGTAAAAGCATACTTTTGAAAAATCTTAGAAGAAATTTTCTTTTGATCTCTCAACTTCCTAGAAACTTAGATACTATCGTGGAAACTTGAAAACCTTTTGGTTTTTCAAAATGTCATCTTAGGATGGGCATAAAGAAAAGCCCCTACAAATGGTTTCTGTTCTAACAAGAAGAAATCAAAATGAAAAGCCCCTACAAATGGTTTCTGTTCTAACAAGAGGAAATCAAAATGAACGTTATTTCAGGTCTGATGGCTTCATGTACCAAAGGCCTCTTGCTCCCTCTACAGAAGGTGCTTCAAAATTGCAGCCACTTGACATTTTTTTTTTGTTTGTTTTTTAATGAAATTTATTCCTCATGAGCGTCATGATGATTAACAGAATAATTTGGATCAATACGTATTTCCAGTGTCTTGAAAAGTTGTGAGTCGTCTAAATTTGGTCAGATGGGGTTTTTGAATTTCTACTTTGGCATTTTTCTTGGACATCAACAAAGGTTTAAGACTGTAGCAACAACAGTGAAAAACAGTAGGTTTTTCTGTGCCTGTTTGTTGGGGTTCATTACTGTGTTTTATTTGCCCTGATGGTTAAAAAATGCTTAAATTTTTTATGTAAAATGATAGTTGTTACTCTTTCAGTTTTCTTTGATTTAGTGAGTAATTTATGCCTTAAGAATAACGTACGCCAAAGATGTAACATAAAGTTTTCTCATTTTCTACTTCTAATTATCCTATTCACTTTTAGTTCTTATTACTTATTGGGAAAGAAAGTCGAACAACTTGAATTATATTTTTACATGACAGTTAAGTATTATTGAAAAGTGAATATTTTTCAACTATAAATCGTGTTCACAACAGTCCTTCTGTAAAGGCTTCATTAATTTATAAAACTACACATATTTTTAACACTTTTGTCTATTTACATTAAACAAAATAAAATTTTGGTACTTTAACAGCTTTGGTTTGAATAATTTTATATGTTTTGTCTTAAAACTCCCAAACCTTTTAATTTTATTTGACACATTACTAGTTTTTCTTATTTTGTGCCATTTAATATTACAAGGATGAAAATTCTGTTATCTAATCAAGAGTCTCAACAAAAGATCAAATATCCTTTTCATTTGTATTTAGTGTAAAAGTGGCTCCTCTGATATTATCTTGTAATTGAAAAATGACCAGAAGCTACGAAATGGCTGCTTTGATTTGAATATGTTAAATTAGACTTGCCTGTTCTGAATATGATGCTAAAAGTAGATTGGATTTTTTTCCCCTGATAGGTGTACTGGTCCATTAGCAAATTCTCTTTCAGAGAAAACAAGAGACCCAGTAGAGGAAGACGATGATGAATACAAGATTCCTTCATCCCATCCTGTTTCCCTGAATTCACAGCCATCTCATTGTCATAATGTAAAACCTCCTGTTCGGTAAGAATGTGGACAGCTGTTGCCACCTTACATCTGCATAAGCATTGTCATTTGTGATGTTTGTTTTTAAGCAGTTGTATCACATCTTTCTATTTAGTCAGAAATACTTGGTTGTATGCTCAAAGCTTCTTCCTAGATGCCATTTTTCCCTATACTTTCAGCGAAAATTGAAAGATGCAGATTTCTCATTAATCAGGATGCCATTTGACTACTAAGCGTAACAAAACATTTTGTTGTCCTCTCGTAAATACCCTAATAAAATTTTGCTGTGTATTACATATACCGATGATGATTTGGGATTTTCAGGAAGCTGTTGTAATGTATTTTATCAGTTCTAAGCCCACATCTCACATATCTCATAAGAAACAATAAGAAATTAATACTTAGAAACAAAGATTACGGCAGCCTCCTTTGGACTGCTGTTTTCAGTGATGTACAGACCAGTGTAATGTGTGTTCATTTCCCTTCTTGATGTCCTACCTACTTCCACTCAGATCTTGAAAAAGTGGGGAAAAATTACTTAAAGTTGTTTCCTTTAACTGTTTTTAATCAAGTACAATTTTGCCTTTCCTTGGATCAAATACGAATGTAAGGTATATTTGTTTTTGCTTTTTTCTTCCTGTTTGTTTATCCTCACGATCATGGGGATATCCTTGGTTTCTGAAGTAGACGCCCCACTGAGCTATGTGAGTTATAATGGATTACTCCTACTGAAATATTCAGTTTGGCTTTAAGTAAAAATCGTGATTCTGCACTTATATAATTGAATCAGTAAACTGGAATCATATTTCTCTTTTTTTCCTGACACATCTGAGGGACTCAACAATCAAATCTCTGCTTCAAAACTTGCTTTCTAGGCTCCGTGTCCTTTGTACAACTTGCCTAGAGCTGTGCCTGGCACGCACTGACTGGGGCTCACTGACCACTGGTGGCCTTGCGTTCCAGCGTGTCTGCCTTGGCCAACTGAGGGATGGAGAGCTGGGGAACACTTCCGTCACCTTAGTGTGCCAGTTCCTTTTGAGGTCGAGTCCATCAACTGAGAGCATTTTTTGAGTGGAGTGTTCTTTTCTTTCTGGATGAAAAATTAAAAAGGAATGAGGGCCCTTCTTCCAGTATCTCACTGAGGTAGAAAATACAGTACTCAGAAAAGAGGAGCAAATCTTCCTTTTAACCAGAAGTCTGAATCAGTGATCCTCGTCAGCACTGAATCACCGCCCAGGATTAGTAGCAGTCTGTAGTCCAGGACGTTGTTCTTTTAAAACAAAACCCAGTACAATTCTTGCTCATTGCTAGTGTTTAAGACATTTGTTGGTAAAACAGTACCATTGATAAGACAAAGAAATCACTGGGAGGCTAGGACCAAGTGGCTACTGATCTATTCATGAATAACATTATTTCGTCTCATCAAGTATAAATTGTTACAGTTTTCAGCTCCTTTGGCTTTGACAAAATGTGTAGTAATTTTTAAAAACTGGAATAAAAGGATAAAGCTTTTGGGTCTCCCTGGGAATCTAATTTTTTGGCCTTGCTAGATAATTGAGGAGTATAATTGTAATATGTTAAATTTTAATTGTTACATCATATCAGATGAGATTTTTGGTGGCAGGGCTCCCAAATCCTGAAAATAAATTTGAATTATAACCATCATTACCATCTTTTCTGCTGTTAGAGACAAGTAATAAATGTCGATAAGCCCTAAATGTAACCGGAATGAATTCTTGATCCAATTTGTTCTTGGAATGTAATGTCTGAAGTATCTTCTGAGGCCCTCTCCAAAGGATCCTTTAAGCCTGACACTTCCTTTCTCTCTGTGTTTCTCTCCCACTTTGGAACATTAGGAGAAGTAAATTGTCAATACGTGGAAAAAGTGAAACAGTAAAGTTTCAGTAGAAATCTATCATTATGATGAAGATTCTATGTATAATAACTATTTTTAAATGAACCATCTCTGGCCCCTTAAAGAGAAGTGGCCTCCAGAGAAAATAGAAATGAATTTTAGATGAAGTATCTTGCAATATCTATTCAAATATCCATCTCTCCTCCATTATATATATACTTTTACTTTGCTCTAAGAATATAGTGTAATGCAGAAAAGGTAACTTTTCTGGAAAACTCTGTTTTCCGTAGTTGTGTGTGTTAATCCTCAGGCAGCTGGTGCTGCAGGCAAAATCCTCTGCTGCTCTCCGGATGCCATTTCCCAGGCCCCGGTGTTGTTTATTGTATTCATAGTATGCTTCCCAAGTGTTCATACCAGTAACTCTAACACACTTTTAGTGTATAGTGCCCACTACACACACTCTGATTGAAATACTGTGCTTCCAGTATACCCAAGGCTTTTGCTACCATCATTTTTCTACAGTGTCAGAGGGCCAGAGTTTTGTTCTTGACCTGGAGGCTCTATGTCTTTGAATATTCCTGTCAGAGTTTAATGGAATTACTGAAAGTTTAATAATTTTTCTTCTTTTATGGGTTCTATTATAAGGAAAGTGTAAGTTAAGTTACAAAAACAAAAAATATGATACTAAATGCCATCCGCAAATAACAGAGTCATGGGGACTGTTGCATGGTTTTTTCTCGGCAAATATTTGTCACTTCAAAAACTTACCCGGTGCTCTTGAACTCTGTTCCAGAGAGATATGTTAATTTCACATATGTGTTTAGGATAGCAACAATTTTTGTGGTCCTGGTAATTCTTGGTTTTAGTTAGAAAAAAAAAACAGAAGAGTCTTCCATGGAATATTTACTTCTGCTTTTTAAAATGAGGGACAAGATTACCTAAATAATGCTACTGGTACTATTCCCAGAAAAACAAAATTAACTATCTTTATTTTCAAAATTTATTAAACGGGCAAGGATGCCCGTTTCCTTTACCTCCCAGATGACTTTTAATTGGAAAGCAGTGATCCTTATATGATTTTGTCCTTTGATTTCTGTTTTAGGTCCTGTGATAATGGCCACTGTATATTGAATGGAGCCCATGGTGCATCTTCAGAGATGAAGAAGTCAAACATCCCTGAGTTAGGCATATATTTAAAGGGTACGTGCAGAATACATCCTCCTTTGTGATCTGCGTCTTAATGGTCAGAATTTAAAGGCAAAATTCCATGCCCTTTGTTGTGCTGAAAATACATTAAGGTTTTGTGTTGTCCTCCAGGAGATGTTTTTGGTTCAGCCTCTGACCCCGTGCCATCACCACCTGCCAGGCCTCCACCTCGGGACAGTCCAAAGCATGGTTCTTCACTCACCAGGACGCCCTCTGATTATGACCTTCTCATCCCTCCATTAGGTTGAAACCTTTAAAAAAAATTTTAAGCAAACCACCCCTGCTGTTTCTCTCAGTATCAGAATTACCAGAATTCAGGGTTCAGTGTAATGCAGACTCACTGGGTTGTGAATTTGCCAGAAATTAGAATGAGTTCTCCAGGTGATGGTGGCTCCCAGGTGCATAGGACCATTACTCCATTTAGATGATTAAAGTAATAGTGCAAATAGCTGGCCATCCGACAGGGGTTTATCAAGTCTCCTGCATACCAAATGTAGTCTTAAAGCACATGAGAGCATTGTTCATCCCCATAGGCCCTTGTGTTCTAATAGTTTGAAGTGATGATTTGAAGTGTTAATTGAGATTTTCTTGAACTATAATAATTCTTAATAAATGAGAACTTTTCTTTTGGCATGAAATGACCCGGGTCCACTTACACTGATTAAATTATGAAAAATTATATATTTGCATAGAGAGCACTGAGAATAAATTCTGTTTTATTCTGACCATTACAACTGTGACATTCAGAAAATTGGTTTGTTTCAAAGTACAATATGCAGAAACATCTAGATTTGTGTTTGTGTGTAGACGTGTGAAGGTACACATGAGTGTGTATGTAATGTTGAAATTGGCTGTTTCACTCTAAATTTAATTAATTCTAACTAGGAAGCTTCTCACCTTGTTTTTATAGGAAGACAGAATCTACACACACCTTAAGGCTCCACAATAACAAGTAACCCTAACATAAAATAATGTATAATGAAGGCCTGTTGATAACTGTTCTGAATTGGTATGAAGCTACCAGATACATGGACTGAACCTTTTTATTTTCTCACAAATACCGTTGACTGGTGTTTAGAATTACACAGTTGCCCTGTCTTTCGCTCCTGTACTCTTTTCTTTGTGGTTCAGGCCTGTATTCTGATCAACATTAGTTACAGAGCCCTCCTAACTTTCTTAGCTCCAGGCTTTTTCTCCCACCTCTTACTCCTGAATACCAGTTCTTAATATATTGCCTAGATCTTCATCACCTGGAACTTTCCATGGTTATGTAACGGATCTGGATGCTTGCATATGTTTAACTATGGAACTGAATTTTTGTCAACATAAATGTAAATAGCTACATGCAGATGTGTGACTACTTAATTGAACGATCCAGGTGCCTGTTCCAGCCTACCTTTTTAACTCAGCCTTCCTCTAGCTCTGCTTGTGTGTGTCTCATTCTTTTTGGTTTTTTTTTTTTTTGAGTTACAGTCTCGCTTTATCGCCCTTGGTAGAGTACTGTGGTGTCATAGCTCTCAGCAACCTCAAACTCAAGCAATTCTCTTGCCTCAGCCTTCCAAGTAGCTGGGGATACAGGTGCTGCCATAACACCCAGCTGTTTTTAGAGATGAGGTCTCGCTCTAGCTCAGGCTGGTCTGGAACCTGTGAGTTCAGGCAATCCACCGGCCTCGGCCTCCCAGAGAGCTGGGATTACAGCTGAGATGTGCTGTGCCCGGCACATCTCACTCTTTGTTCATTATCCTCTGCTCACAAGACCCCATCCTTGATGTCAGGACTTCCTGTCCTCCAGCACGCCTCTGAATGCTGGTTGTCTGCATTCCCCTCCCTCTTCCAGTACGTTTTACTGTCCTATGAGACCAATCTAACCTCTTGCCTGTTTTTCATACCTGTTTGTGAACTTTCTCAGCTCCTCTCATGGAATATAAACCCCTTGAGTCAGGGCTTTATAATTTTGATCTTCGTATCAGACGTGAGCCTGGCAGGTGCCTGATACTTAGGACTAAAATAGGATTTGAATAACTATGAGAATATAGCAGATAGCTATGTTCCTGAATGTTCAAATATTTTAAATTTGAAAAATATTTATAATGATGAGAGAAAATATTCTGCATTTTTGGCAAGCAAGCTCAGTGAATGATAAAACCATTTTTCTCTAATATGCCTCTATGTTTTTCATTCAATTTAAATACATATGAATTTTTATTATTAGAATATGAAGGTATTTACATATTCCCTGTCTTACAAAGCATTTGAGATAACTTACAAAGATACATGCACTACATCTTACTTGCTTTTAAATATCAAAGTAAAGAGGAGAATGAGGAGGAGGAAACAAATAAAAAATAAAAAAATAAAAATCAAGGTAAAAAATATGAGTAGAATAGTAGGTGTGACTGATAAAAGTGAGTCCACATGAAAGCATGCTGTAATATTCTACAGTTTGTGTGCAAAGGTAAATAGCTTTGGGGACTGCAAAAGGATGGTCTGTATTTAACTGTTCTTGTTTAGCAATGCCAAATAAGTAGAAAAAGGCCATATTTTTCTGATCTAGATGCATTCTCCATATAGTTTGATAATAAATATACAGAATGTTGGTTTAAATGAATTAAAATCCAGTCGAATAAACTCTATGGGATAATCTAAAGTGTGTGGTGAGATTAAATTAGATATACATGGTGTGATTTTCTCATTAGAGTTGCAAATTCTTCGAGTTACACAGAAAATTGTGTTTTGATGGTACGACTGATAACAATCTTTGTTCAAACTTCCAGTGTCTAATACCATAAAGGTTGCATGAGCTGTTTCATAACTGGTACACGTGAACCATGAGTTGTTTCATAACCTCATAACCAGTAGTGCTTCTCTTTATCAAAGGCCTAGGAGATAGAAAGAGTTTGCGTTGGAGTGTTTGCATGTCTGTGTACGTTTCTCTCCAGACACTTCCATAAGATAACTAGATCCCATCATCAAAGATGGGGAACTGCAGGATAAACCCCACAAGTGAAGTTCTTTATAACCAGCAAGAGAGAGTCAGTCATCACTTTTGCTTGGTACTGGGCGTTTTGATTAATGAAGTTCCACTGCTGATAGGGACTTTTCTTTAAATGCAGGTGAAGATGCTTTTGATGCCCTCCCCCCGTCCCTCCCTCCTCCCCCACCTGCACGGCACAGTCTCATCGAGCATTCAAAGCCTCCTGGCTCCAGCAGCCGACCATCTTCAGGACAAGACCTTTTTCTTCTTCCTTCAGGTAGGAGGGAAAAGCCAAAGAAAACTATTCACTTAGAGCAAAAATATTCCTAAGAATATAGTGTTAAAAAAAAAAAAAAGGAGCGATCCATTAGTTCTCTACCTTCCTAGCAGAACAATCATGGGTGGTGGGAGTCACAGTTGCTGGGTTTGTTTGTCAGTGACCGGTTTGATGCCAGAAGGGACACAAAGAGGGTGACAGCAGTAGGGAATCATAGAACTTAGAAATGGTGCTATAGAGATCAGCCAGTCCCCGTAACACCCTTCTGTTCCAGAAGGCCTCCCTGAGAACCTGAGAAGCTAAGTGATGAGGCTGATAGTGTGGGGACAACGTTCAGACTGTCTGTCCCCTGATTCCCAGTGCAATGTCTTATTTCTTAAAAATAAGGTTTAAATATTTTATTAGCTATGCTTTAGTGTCTGAATTTTATTCGAAACAGGAAATTTTGATAGTTTATATTATCACACAATTTTTCGGAAATATCTACCTGTGACAATTTTGTCCCCATTTTTATTTCTCGTGTCTCAGTGTGTCCATACTGACATATGGGTCTTTAAGGAAAAACGAATATAAAATAATTTTTACACTAATATCCTTTTAAACTTCAGAAGAGAGGAATAAAAATAAAAATGAAGAAATTTAATAAACTTAATAGTTAGCAAGAAAAAGAAAATAAATTCAATGATGTGCACTCTGCTGATAGGAACAGTTCCAGTCTGTCCGAATAGTAATATGATACTCTGACTCCTTTGCCTTTGGGTCTCGGGTTGGTAAAGTATAGGGTAAAGATTTTTTTAATAGTTTCTTTACATTTCTATATGAGATAAATTGAGAAAAGCCTTAAAAAGTGCGCAGTCATTTGACCACCTGTATGTCTCAGTGAACGCGTAGAAATCTTCACATCACGTGTCCCTCAGTTGATGGTGAGTCACCTTGAGTGCCCATCAGTTTATTTTTGTTTTTGCTCGATTTGAAAATTTTGAAAGTTTGAGGAGATTTAATAAGACTCAGTTATGGGCGTATAACTTGGAATATGCAGATTTACTTTCTGAAAGTGGTTTATTTTTTAAGAGTAATTTCTAGTTTACTTTTTAAATCAGTAAATATTGATCGAGCCAGCCACTGTTCCCCTCTGTTAGTTCCTCCTGCCTTAGTGGCACTCATGAATTCACTGAATGCTTATACTCCAGGGGCACGTGTTATAACCCCGCATGGCCCAAGCAGAAGTGCGGCTAACTGCTTAGCTTTAGCCGTGTAGCTACTTATAAGCGCAGTTGAGTTTTGCTACTTTTTCATTTACATTTGCTTAATTCTTTGTTTTATACGTGACTTACAGTTAACATGAATTTTTAAAAAATGAATCATTCTAAATCTTAGTTATTTTAACTTACGTGTAGTTTCTTGCCAGATTTCTACAATGTACCTATGGCCTCCCTCTATATATATATATATATATATATATATATATATATATGCCCCAGTAGATGAAACCTCAGTGTTGTAAGTTCTTATAAAACGATGTCAAATTTTCCAAGAGCTAGAAGAAAACGCTTTACACAAATACATACTTTTGCCTGTTTTTTAATAGAATTTATTATGAAATCTTTTAGTTCGTTATCATAAATATATTATTCATCGTCCTTTGTGTAAAAATCTTTCTACAAAAGACCTCTCAAGATTAACTGGCAAAAGAAATTATTACTTCAAAATGGAAATTCTCCCTTTTATTAGGTATGATCAGAGTTGTGTAAAGAGTTGTGTTTATTTCATTTATAGGTTGGCTTGGTTTTGCTTTTGCTTGGCTGCCAGGGAGCTCAACGACAGTTACCCTTAACCTGGAGTATACGTTATCACATCACAGTAATACTGTACAGCCTAAGAGTTTCTTTGCATTTGAGTATCATTTTGCAAAGTGTGTAATACTTTTCACCCTGGAGAGAAATGTACTAGGAGATGTGTGACCGTAGTTCTTCATCCTTAGAACTCTAATGAAAGGATGTGCTATAAATGCTAAAGATTAATTTGTACTTTTAGAGCCATAAAAGATAAACAGAGGAGACGGCTAAGTTTCAACAAACTTTGGGAGCATTTCACCGCTTCTTTTTCACTCTTCAGTCTGTGAAATCTTGGTCCAGTGCAATGATAAATCTTTTCTAAACATGATGGAGATTTGGTTTCCTTGAGGAAATAGTTACACCTAATGAAAGACAAATAATAGGTGTGTTAGAAAAAGAGGCTATAGCCTCTCCTCTCGGATTAAATAGCTGATGAAATCTATTTCTCTGTTCCAGCATCAGTGTCCCGCACAGTTGAGTCGTTCTCAGCTTTGCAGCCTGGTAGCCCCCTGCCTTCTCTGTAGCAGCGATAGTCACACGGCAGGGTTCTGTGCTTCTGCAGAGCAGCCTGTCGGATCAAGGGAGTGAGCCAAGCAAGGGCACAGCTCTGGTTCTTCTTTTTATCTGCTTTCTATTTTAGGCTTCATGCAAGATTTCTTTTGGCAGAATAGTCATGTCTACTGCTGTACATGAGCCATCTATTTTGAACAGGCCAGTCATATCTTAACCAAACCTGATGTCTTCAACAAAAGCTTTATACTTTCCTATCTCCAAACGCAAGGCTACTGCTAACGTATATGTGCTTTTTATTCCCCCAAGTTAGAAAAAAGCACATACTTTGCTCTAGCAGCTTGAAATAGGCACCCCTCCCTTCACTTCGTGCCAGGACTAGTGCTGGAGGAACCAGGCCAAGGCTGTGTTTAAGTCCTGCTCATGGCTGTAACTGAGTGTCTTTGTGCAGTGCACAAAATTCACAGCATTTTTGGCAGCCCTCACATCACCTTTTCCTCACTGTTTTTCTAGCCTGCAATCTCTTTTGAGGTGCTCATCCAATCTTAAAGTCACAATTCAACTCTGAAAGGAGCAAAATTAACTTTATTAAAGATGAATGGAAGTTTTACCCTTGGATTCAGAAATGTAATTGCATAATTAAAATATGAAGGACGTGTGCATCATTAGCCAGTTACTAAAAAGGTTTTAGGGGTTTTGTTGACTACAACCTTTATGAAACACTTTGTCGCGGTGTGGTTACCAAGGGAGCTCATGCTGGTTGGGGCTGGCACACAGGGAATTCAAAACAGATGAGGAGTGAAGTCCTCCAGAGTACGCAGCCTTCAGGAAGACCACTGTGTTCAGGTGGGCTAGAGCAAACCATAGTCTCCGGATTAGCAGGATCAGCAACTCCTGGAGATTTGCTTTCAAATGAAAATTCAGGACTTAGTAAATCTAAAACTCTGGGAGTAGCACCCAGTGACCACAAGCCTTCTTGGTGATTTTGATGCGTGCTCAAGTTTGAGAAGCACTGGGCTCAGGGATTCCCAAGGAAGTACAACCAGGACGGAGAAGGAAATTCCGAGCACCCCGGGTCTACTGCAGTGCATTAAACAGACTGAGGATGTGTAGCCCGGAGAGGAGACCTTGCACATACATTAGAGCTGCCTTCAATTATAGCATTTGTGAAAGAAGGATTCTATTTCTTCCAAGTCACTTCAAAGGTAGAAGAAAGACCTATGAGAAAAATTGAAAGTGACAGTTTCATTCATCCTACTATCAAGAAGTTTCTTAAATTATTAATACTTATTCTACCTCAAGGAATAGAGGCTTCTTCAACATTGGAAGATTTTAATCAGTGACCAGATCACTGTATCTTTACGATTTTGTGAACTTAAGTTAAAGGGTGTAAGCAGCAAATAGGGAAGAACTTTCTTTCCCCTACATGGTACTTCAGGCCCCCGCCAGCAATTATATTCTTCACTGACGTTCTGTTTTAAATTTCAGGCAATACCTGATAAATTTCCAAGGTGGTTTATGGGTGCTCTCAGAGGGAAGGGGCCATTTTTTAAATTGTTTAATTTCATTTGTCTTTTTCTACACTTGGGAAAAAAATTAGGAGTATTTCAGATAGTGGGAAAAAAGAAGAAATATTCTATACCACTGTCTCCAAAAGATACCCATTGATAAGCGTCCTTTCTCTTTTGTCTAAAAATATGTAAATTCATATTTATGTAAAATTTACTTCACATATATGCTGTTTATAACCTTTCTACTTAATATGTCTGAGCATTATTCATGCTGTTAAATATTCTTATACAGCATTATTTTGATTGATGTACCTATTAATTCTTTTCTAGTTAGCAAACCCTTTCCTCCCAGTCTATCCTTTCATAAAGGATAACCTTTAGAGATTTTTTATAACCTCTAAAATAAGTATTAAATTTTCAATTTTACATTACCATGCGGTAAATTAGAGGAGGTAGTACTTTACTTTTTAGAACGGATTAATCCCAGTGTGTATATTCTTTTATTTCTCAAACATTTATTACTGTATAAATGATATATTGGCTCATTTCAGTCCATATGTTTTAATTCTAAATGTGCATGTAAAATTTTGCTTTCATTAGGCACTTTTTTTTTTATTTTAGAAAAGCTTAATTGCTTTTCAAAATTTTCTTATCAGGAGATGGTTAGTAATTATTGCCTTCTGCATAGTAATTGTGCTATGTATATGTCTTCCCCTTTGAAGCATGAATACCTTCAACCGTATGACTTGCTACAGAAAGTCCAGTTCCTATCCCTGACCAACAGCAAAATTAGCATGAAACAAGATGGCACAGGATAGTGATTCAAAATCGAACTATAAATAGGATTTTTGCTATTTATGATAATATGTTGGTATTTCTAGTGACTCTCTGAGTGCAATACTCTAATGTAGCAGTATAGTACCAGTGGGACATTATATCCATCTATTTATAGTTTTGAAATATATTCAGAATTTACTTTTTGACTTTAATTAAATAAATGGATGATTAGAAATAGTGTGTTTCTGACAAACCTATAAATTACTCCCGAAGAAATAAACAAGTGTATACATTGTAAAAGAAAATCTTTCCTTTCACTGAATGTTATATTGGGAGCTTTTGGAGTGCACAGAAACCTAAAGTAAGTTTTATTGACTAGAGTGAAATCAAAATCTCTGGGAAATTTCAAAATTTGGAAGTTGCCATATTGATTGCTTAGGTTTCTCTAACAAACCAAAAGGTCAACATTTGATGCATGGAATATGATTTATCTTCTCATTCCTTCTTAAAAATATTTTGGCAACAACAAAAATAAGTAAATAAAATATTTCAGCAATATTAATGAGCCTGTACCATTCAGTCTTCAAACATTGAGAGCTCAAAAATCTATAAATTATTTTAATCTTGAAATTAATGAAAGCAAGTTAAGTAGCCTTGCCTTAGTCAAGAAGTCTCAGCAAATAGTTCTTGTACCCCTTATATGGGGAAAAAGGTTTTGAATTCTGTCTTATCAAAATCCTGTCAAAAATAAAAATCTGCAATATTTAAACATGTATTTTCTTCTTAAATAATTCAACTTGTGTGTATTGTTGATGTCAAACTCAAGTGGAAGTTCAAACAATGAAATAAAATCGGATCACCTTTAATATATACATTTTTTGCATTGTGTTAGCAACTCAAGAGTCACTGACGTTGAACTTAGGAACAATTTGAATCTGTGTGGATTTATTTCTGGTAGTTATAAGTAAATATTTGTCAAGTGTAGGCTGTTTTCCAAGCAGCGTATTAGGTGCTGTATTTGAGTTAAGAGACGTAATTAAAACATAATGAATAAGACAAGATCTCTGCCCTCAGAAGAGTTGATGGTACCTTCAGGAGTAAGAGTAGGCAATAAGAGAGGAAAACATGAGTGTGAGGTGAAAGTGATGGCTGTGTAAGTTATTAGTGAACCAGAGATTTAGAAGTAAGATTCATCTACTTAGAGAAGGAATCAATTATTAAGAATTTCAACCCATATGCCACTAATCTTACATCAGTTGAGTTTTTTAATAGTCATGGTGATTAAGTATAACACACACTGATAAAAGTCTTTTTCTCTTTAGATCCAGTTAGAAGTAGTAAAATAATTTTTCAGCAATTTATATTTAAATGTCCCCTCTCTGACTAGTAACAAAAAAATCATATTTTTTTGTATATTTAAAGCTTAATGTTAGTAATGGCATAATTTTGTAACAATTGAATTTACTGTTTAGAGAGCCAGGTAATAATAATTATTTTTATCATAGAATGCTGAATATAGTGCTGTTAATATAGGCACCTAGCATGTACAGAAGATAGAACATACACAGTTCATTTGATCTTCACAGATACCAGATTTCAGGTCTGTCTTCCAGATTTTGTCTGTCTAATACTTAGAGAAATTAAGTGATGTAATAATATTCTTATGGATAAAATCTGTCCCGCCCTTTTCTTTGCTTTTACTTTAGAACAGTTTCTATTTGTTGTACAGGATGGATTGGGACAGAAAATAAAATCCAGAAGCTATTTTTACCATCACCAATCTTACTAAATAAATGATCTCAAAAATATAAACAAAAAGTCAATAGTTATTCTTTCCTAAAAATAAATGAGAAGAGCATATTTGAGCAAATAATTTATCAATTAGAAAATACACTGATTAGAAAACAGTTACTATAAATCCTGGATTTAGTTTTCTTATTTTTTAAAGCTATAACCTTTATTAAACAATTATAGAATTATTTTCTTCAGCCAGTCCACATAGATCATTCCTTTTTTTTCCCCCTTTTTATTTTAGGTTCGTATGAGGGTACATTATTTGTATTCGTAAAGTAAAGTTCAAAGTCCGAGATATAGTTCATCCTTTAATTTGAAAATCCTTTTTGTTTTTAAGATCCCTTCTTTGATCCAGCAAGTGTCCAAGTTCCTTTGCCTCCTGCTAGGAGACTACCGGGTGAAAATGTGAAACCCAACAGAACATCCCAGGACTATGATCAGCTTCCGTCATCTTCAGGTGAGCTGGCTGATAATAGTTACTCTAACGCCCTGCGGTCGTACAGAGCTTTTTACCTGTCAGACCCCCTTCTGACGCGTTGTGTAATTCAGTGAACACTACCTGCTCGTGTTATTTTTATCATCTTTGCATTTTGCTTATAAATGTTATATTCGGACACAAAGGCCTATAATACTGGCTCCTGAAAAAAGAAAAAAAAATCAATATTATCTTTGCTCAATTAGTAAAGCCACATTTTTTGATGCAGAATTCATTCATTCTTTAACTTTTGTTTTGCCTTGTCAAGTTCAAGAAATGGGGAATATCTCTTTGTACATTGAAATGCTATTTTCTCTTCTCCGTTAAGGTAGAAATCTCATTAGGGTTAATACTTACATCAAAGTAGTGATTTTCCTAGCTTATTCAGAGCTCCTGTGCAGGGCCCCACTGCCAGCCATCAGGTAGAAGGATGACCAGTTTAGTAAGCACAGTCATATTCATGGCCATTGAAAAGGACAGGCTGCCTCTGCTCTCCTTGGATTTTCAAGAGCCTTCCCTGGCCACTGTTCAAAGTAGGCCCCATCTTCTCCAGTCACTTCCTATCCTCTTTTGCTTTATTTTTCTTCATAGTACCTGTCATTACCCAAAATATATTACTCATCTATTTTCTGGATGGTTGCTTATCAGTCTGTTTCCTTTGGTAGAGTATTTACACTTTGAAGATGAGTGTTGGTTCATGGCTTATCTTTGTCAGTTTAGGCTGCTACACAGAATACCATAGGCAGGATGGACTAAAAACAAACATTTATTTCTCACAGCTGGAGGCTAAGAAGTCCAAGTGTAAGGGGCCAGCGTTCAGTGTCTGGTGCGGGCACGTAGATGGCCGCCTTCACACTATCCTCACACTGGCAAGGGAGTGCTCTGGGATCTCTTCTATAAGGCGCTAATCCCTTTCATGGGGACTTTACACCTAACCACCTCTCTGAGGCCTCACCTGCAAATACCATTACAATGGGGACTTGGTTTTAACACATGAATTAGGGGGCAGGCAGGAACATTTGGTCCATAGCACTGCTGTATCCAGGAGGGTGCCCAGCACGTGGTCTTTGGATGCATAGAAAGGTGAGAGATGAATGCCTGGATCAATGAGAATATGAATAGAGATGTGGGTGGCAGGAGGGAAGGAAGAGTAGCTGGTGGGAATCTCTGTTTAACTGAATGTACATATATCATGAGCAATAGTTTTGTCTCATTTATAAACAAAAGCTTTTTCTATGTGGATTTTTGTGTTATTTCAAGATTTTTATTTGTTGCTTTTAATCTCAAGCCTCAGTGCACATAGACTTATTAATAATAATAGCTGTACATTCTATAACTTGTGAAGATCATTAAGGGGTGCTTTGAGAATTATCAACATGGTAGTTTAAATACAGGAAATATGGAAGTTACATAGGTCTGTGGTTGTGTGAGTTTTAACATTTACATAGAACTCAAGAAAGCACAGTTTAGAAACTCTTAACCTTTTCAAATTTTGGTCCGCGTTCTTTTTCTAGTTTGCTTCTGGTCATTGTAAGGTTTTAGATACATCCTGTAGTTACAGTCAGAGAATTTGGTGACGAAACATGAAAATCAAGAGAGACAATATCTTGACAACCTGTATAACATAAGGAAGCAAATTACTGAACATTAAAATAGAACTTTGGAAAAAGTACATGACAATTTAAAATAACATAGCCAGTACTACCAACTCTGGATTGAAAGAAACATACTAAAGTTATGGGAAGAATTTTGGCCAAAACACACAGTCGTCACAGCTTCCTTCCAGTTTGCTTCATATTATGTGGGTGTTGCAGGGTCTTAGAGGAACATCCTTCACATACATGATTTCAACTGATATGAATTCTGATTAGCATTCCGCTAGAAATGTCAGGAAGAGCTTAGAGTCACAACCTTGCTGAAATATCCCCAAATAGCCATTTACTGGACACCTGAACTGGCTTTTACCTCAGTGATAAAATAGTCCAGATTATTACTCTAAGGGTTCAGCTAGCTGTAACATCAAATATTTCAGCCTACTCCCCGAACTCTCTTTAAAAACACAAACCACAGAAGATAAGGTCCTTTCTTTGAATGGATGTTTGCTCACACACAGCTCCCAGCGCTGTCAGGCTGTCCGCTGGTTTATTTCATATCAGCAAACAGTGGACTTGCCCTGCGCATTAGGGTCTTTCCATCAAAACTGGAGACAGGATGCTTGTGTGCCTTCGGGATTCCAAGAGCCCTCATTTTGCAGTAACAAATCTGTTTTTATTAAAGCCTTTTAAAGATGACTGCATGAGGATTCTGGTATGATTGCTTCATTTTATAAATTCAATTTTTATTATCCTTTATGGCTATAAATAATTGATAGTGACATATTTATGGAGAAGCTTTCTGGGACAAGAGTATTTGTAAAGAATTCAAAAATATAGTTTCACTTATTTGAAAATATCTTCCTACTCCTCTTATCTGCATGTAGGTCTATGTTGGTAATGCAAAGAGCCTCCCAAACGTTTGATTCCTCCCAAAGAAAATATTTTATAATTTTCATAAGGTTTTTTAAATGTAACAAGTGATACTTAATCATATGACTATGTCAGAGAAATATGTAGTCAGAAACGAGAGGATTTTATTAGCCTGCATTAAATTCACATACACCTGTGTATGGGGCAAACATTTTTGCTAATAATCTGCTTCTTTATTTGCACGGGTATATTATTCGCATGGAGCTCATGTCTCTGCTAGCTGTGTGTGAGTTTTTACATGTTTTGCACGTTGCTTTTCCCTTGTAAGAAATATTGAACTATAGTTGAAATGCCATTCTTAAGACTCTTTAATGGTTGTGCCGATGAAGTGAAGATTAGCTCTTAAGACTTTCCATATTCTTAGCATTTAGAAGGCAGTTGAAGGTAACACTTGAAAACAATGCGGAAATTTTAGAACAACTTCTGTTAAATGTGGTTATAGCTAATGAAAGACACTGTTGCCACATATGCTGTCAAAATAAAGGAGATCTCCTTATAAAAGGGGTTCATGCCTGTACTACGTTGCCTTTACTAACTGAGGAAAGTCAGCGGAATGCTGAATGGAGTCTATATTAGGACCAGTTGTTCTATGGTAATCCCCATTCAGATCTCAATTGGAAATCACGGCTTTGCTTTACACATGTTTGGAATTCTATTGCAAATTATGTATTTTTAAGATTTTTGTTTTGTGTTTCAACAAAGGAAATTGCAGTGTTGTTGAGTTTTACTATACTTCAACTACCTGAAGTGGTGCTTACATAAACCTTCCGTTTTAAAGCCACAAAAACTAGAATCTTTTTTCCTTTAATCTAATACTGAAGTTTTTTAAAAGCCTGTTTATGGATGTATTTAAAAACACGGTATGTGTAAAGATTGTTTACTTATTTGTAATTTAGCCTATTAAATCATGTCCTTCTGTAAGTAGGTAATATTTTTATTGTAGCAATAATTCAATCATATGGCATAAGTAAATTCCAGGATTAATTGATCCAGTTTATAGTAGAATAACAGTTACAGTGATAACATGTTTGAAATTTCTGTTATTCTTTTATCAGTTAAATTCACATTTTTCTTCTAATTCTCAGTTAATGTTATACTGGAGAAAATCAGTAGTCTTCAGAGATTGATATATACCCCAAGAATTACCACTAATTTAGTAAACAACATTAGACATTATTTCTCACAAAATTTATGAACAATATTATTTTTATATAATTACAATTTTTTATATTTGTTTAATACTTAACATAGGCCAGATTTTGTGCTATTTTATATATAGATGTTGATATATGTGTTTTTTTATAAATAGGTAATATAATATGCAACATATTACATATAATTATATTTAATAGTTACATGCACAAAACATATCTTATATAATGTATATTTTATGTTGTATATTTCTAATGATATCTATATATTGAATGTTTATAACTATATAGTTATGTAATATATGTATAATATAAAACAGTGTTTTCTTACTATGTAATACAGGTAGAGATACAATTTTATTCCTTGCAGCCACTCTGAAATAGGTATTATTAATGTTAATTTATAGACGAACATAAGACATTAGCAACTTAGCTATTTACCCAAGGTGACACACCTAGTAAAGGTCAATCTGACAGGATTTGAATCAGTTCTTCTCAGTAAGCTATGCACACATTTTTTTTATTTGTTCATAAAGTTTATATTATTATATCCTCAGTAGCCAAACCAAAATTCAGTTACAAAAAAATCACACAAGCATATTGCGATGATTGCTAAACTCTGTTTGGAGATGCTTGATGATAGAATCAAGATAATGGTGAAGGAATAGTCATAATGGCAAAGGAATGGAGGTAATAGACATAGTAAGATTATACTGGATTTCAAAACTGGAATTCTTACCATTTTTTCTGTGACACTGGGCAATCCACTCACCGCGTGCTTCACATACTTTTCACATGAGCAAAACCAAACTCTGGCTCTGAATCTTGTATTCTTGAGCAGCGTAGGTCTATAAAACCAGCAGAGGGGATTTGGGAGGCACTATGTTGGTAGTGGTGATGGCAACTTTTCTAATTATGAAAATAGTACGTGTACACTGGAAAATATAATGGAGCTACAGAGTTAGCCTGAAAAAGAAACCATTTAGAACCCTATCATCAATAAGGAACATTGTTGCCATTTTTCATACTTCCTTCTAATGTTTTGTCTGTACACATTTTCACATGGTCAAGGTCGTATCATATACGTCAATTCTGTCTCAGTGGCGTTTAACATAGTGTAGTAAGTACCTTAATAATGTCATTTCAAAGTATTATATGATAGTCTTTCATATTTATGTGCTTGCTGTCAAACACTATTTTAGTATTTAAAATCTAACAGAAACTTTATGTGCAAGATTGGTGTGATAATTGTTGCTAACATAACTTAATATAACAAATAGAAAATGGAGAAAGGTATTCATCAATATGATAGCATCTGTCCTTCCAAAATAAAGACAACCTCTCCCTCGAACTTCATGTGCTGAGGGAAGTAATATGAGAGAAGTTGGTTGTATTTCTATACCATCAGCTCCTGTAGATGTAGATTATGTAGACACACAGCAGCCTGTCTCAGTTGGTTTTTGTTTTTAATAATAGTCTGCTAAAGGGCCTTTTTGAACATTTGTTTTTTTCTTGTTTGCTTCCTGTTCTCTGTAGCAATGAAAGTTTAATACTACAGATATGTTTTATATCTCTGTGTACTATTTCTCATGGGAGGGCCACAAACCATTGTATTAACAGCATCAAAGATGATTATTTTTCACCATACAATAATCAGTCCTCTCCCCTCTCCCAGAATGCAATATTGGCCCTGTCTAGAATGTCTAACATAAAGTAGTCACTCTAGGGACTATTCTAACCAAAGTTTTATCCCACGAACTCTTGTGCCATCCAGGATTTGCTATTCTTTTATATGCTTAGAACATGAAAATTTAATCAAGAGTTACTCCAGAAATTTACTTCTCAAATGTCTCTTCCTGAAGAAGGTTAATCCTAAACCACACTAGGACTGGTGGGTTAGCTAGTCCACGTGCTGGAAATTGATTTAAGATCTGTTCTATCACAAAATGTCCTGTAAACTTTACACTTCACTCCTTTGTATATCTGTATTCATTTCAATATTTAAAAATACTAATGTCATTGCTTCTTGGCCTTTTGCCTAAGATCAAGTGTAGTAAAAATATCAATGTCCTCACATCCTTGAGTAAAATTGGTACCTGAGTGTGTGGATGACTTTAACCTATAGTCTCACATATTCTTACACTTATTTTGATAACTGTTGCAGTTGCTCATAAATATTCAAAAATACCATGAGTATGGGGCAGTGCCTGTTGCTCAAAGGATGAGGGTGCTGGCCCCATATACCAGAGGTGGCGGGTTCAAACCCAGCCCTAGCCAAAAACTGTAGAAAAAAAAATAAAATACCATGAGTATGGACAGCAGCACTAGAATAAACTTGTCTTCTTCCAAAATAACTGTCTGTCTTTCTTTCTTTCTTTTTTTTTTTTTTTTTTTTTTTGAGAAATAGCATCAAGCTGTCACCCTGGGTAGAGTGCTGTGGCATCACAGCTCACAGTTGGAGCAACGTCCAACTTCTGGGCTCAAGAGAGTCTCCTGCCTCTGCCTCCCAAGTAGCTGGGACTATAGGCGCCCACCACAACACCTGGCTATTTTTTGGTTACAGCCATCACTGTTGTTTGGCGGGCCGGGCTGGATTCGAACCCACCAGCTCAGGTGTATGTGGCTGACGCCTTAGCTGCTTGAGCCACAGGCGCTGAGCCCAAAGTAACTGTCTTTAAGGACTGTTACTGTCCTTAAAGTAAGGACATTTACTAGGTACAAAAGGAAGGAAGACATTTACTAGGAAGGAAGACGTTTACTAGGTACAAAAATTCCTACCGGGCTGATAAAGTCTATGGTCACCCCAGTGCCCAAACTATAAAGGCTGGGTCCACCCTCAGTGTCGGTGGTTCCTTCCAATACCCTGCACTTTCTAACGTACAAAAAAGGGAATGAAAAGGAAAACCTGTTACATCCTATTTTTAGATGTGAAAAGAACAAATGAAGGAATTGAAGCCCCTGAGCTTTGGAAAAAAATGGAAAGAAAGAGGAATCGGTTATAAGCATTTGTTCTGTAATGGTCAGCGTGGATAGGACTTACTCCTCCCCCTTTATACAGTTTCTACTGTTCAGGCTGTAACAGAGCTTGCTTTTTAATATTTTGCGTAAATGCTTATGCAGGATCAGGGCCTCCCAACACATTTTGTGTTTCTCTCTCTCTTACTTCTCTGGTGTTCATGTTAATTTATGGTAATTGCTGTTCTGTGGTGTTTGAGTATAGCACTTATCATTATAGAGGTCAAGTTATTGTCCTTTCTTTCTCATGTCTCCTCGGTGCATACAGGCATTACATTACCCGTGCACATGTTACATTACTTCTCACATTTCTTTTATTTATTTATTTTGTTTTTTGAGACAGAGCCTCAAGCTGTCGCCCTGGGTAAAGTGCCATGGCATCACAGCTCACAGCAACCTCCAACTCCTGGGCTCAAGCGAGTCTCCTGCCTCAGCCTCACAAGTAGCTGGGACTACAAGGCGCCCTCCACAACGCCCGGCTATTTTTTTTTTTTTTTTGGTTGCAGCCATCATTGTTGTTTGATGGGCTCGGGCTGGGGATTCGAACCCACCACCTTAGGTGTATGTGGCTGGCGCCTTAGCCGCTTGAGCCACAGGCGCCGAACCACTTCTCACATTTCTTAAGGAAAGATAAGTAATACCTCTAGAAATAGATATACAATAGAAATAGATATACAAAAGTAGATTTGAAGAATGAGAATGAGAGAGGCAGAGAGGTAGATATGTGGAAATCCATTAAGAAAGTACCCTGTCAAGTTAGCCCGTGCATGCCCTGGACACCGCTGTGAGATGATGGCTTCTAATTAATTTTCTATTCTCTTAACATTACTGTGCGTTCACAGGCACCAATGTTCTTGTTTTAAATTTGATGAATCGTTATCATTAGAAGACTAAGAAAGAAACCAATTCTTCACTCCTCATGTTTCTTGTAAGGTTTGCTTAGTATCAAGCAAAATCAAACCAAATCTCCTACATTTGCATCTGGATAAAGTGTTGAGCAGAGTATCTAGTAAGCTTCTATTCAACCTGTTAACTAACAGTAGAGTCAAAATATCCACCGTTTTCTTTTTTATTTTCCCCCCAGCACCAGTAAGGTGCAGATGATTAAATGGCAGATCCTTTTTTAGCGTAGTTCTATTGTGACATGGGTGGGACAGAAGCATCTACCAGCTGGTAAAGATACTTTGCTCTGGTAGGAACCTGCCAGGATGTTCCTCTGGAGAGCGCTCAGGCAGAGCTTGTGTGTAGCAGAGGAGGAACTGCGCTGCTAAGCAAAGTCAGTTCCTTCCTTTTTTAGATAGTTGTTTTGGTATTTGTCTTTCTGTGTATTTTTTTACTTTAGATGGCTTAAAGAATAAGAGTGTGGAATTGGAATTAAATGTAATTTCTCAGTGGAATTCCCAACACAGTCAACACAATCTGTCTCAATTTTCTAGTATTCAAAATGAGGATAATACTACCTGCTCCGTGATGAAAGGAAAACTGCAGGAAGGTGGATTTGTAAAGATGATGAGAAAGACTATTTTAATAGAAAATAAGAAGATAATACAAAAAAAATAAAAAAAAAAAAATTAGATAATTTACCGTTGTGTTATAATGTCATTTATATCTCATTGTTCACATGATATCTCTGTCTCAAAATCTACACAGATGGTTCACAAGCACCAGCCCGACCCCCTAAACCACGACCCCGGAGGACTGCACCAGAAATTCACCATAGAAAACCCCATGGGCCTGAGGCAGCGTTGGAAAATGTAGATGCAAAAATCGCAAAACTCATGGGAGAGGGTTATGCCTTTGAAGAGGTGAAGAGAGCCTTGGAGATAGCCCAGAATAATGTCGAAGTGGCCCGGAGCATCCTCCGAGAATTTGCCTTCCCTCCTCCTCCTGTTTCCCCACGTCTAAATCTATAGCAACCAGAACTGTAAACGCCCAGACGGGAAGAGACCGACACTTATTCCAGGAGTGGAATTCAATGGAGAAGGTGTCGCTTCCTCATGCGACATCATGAGATGGGAGGCTTGGGAGAAGCAGCTTCTCAGGAGGAGACCGCTGCTTGCTCAGGATGTCGACGGCTGTGGCTTCCTAGTGTTTGCTAGCCATACTTTTAAATCAGGGTTGAACTGACAAAAATAATTTAAAGACGTTTACTTCCCTTGAACTTTGAATCTGTGAAATGCTTTTCCTTGTTTACAAGTTGGCAAAGTTGCAGTTTGTTGTTGTTTTTAGTTTAGTTATTTTTTTTTAATATCTGTACTGTGTTCCTGTTGGACTCTGTAGCGTGGTCAGGTCTGCTGTGACATTTCCCACCAACTCTCTTGCTGTCCACATCAAAAGCTGCATCACTTACTCATTTTGATCTCTACCATCCATGCCCCCTGCCCAGGTCCAGTTCCATTTCTCCCATTTACAAGATGCTTTAAAGGTTCCGATTTTCAACATATCCAACTAATGCAAAAAAAAAAAAAAAAAAAAGCATGTGTTCTTTCACTACTGAGTTTTTTCATGGTAAACCATCATTCTTGAGAGATGGGAAAATCCTGAATGTATAAAGTATTTGTTTGTCAATAAACTGCCTTTTCTAAGGGGTTTTTACACAATACAGAGGAGTGTCCCTCTTAGTTTAAGTTTTGTGACTTTTAATTTTCTGTATTCTCATCTCTCTCCTACCAGGGGTGTGTGACTCTGTGAAAATCTAAAGTATTAGGAAGCAACTACTGCAGATGTGAAAAATGCACTTGCACAAGCCAGACTGCCCCTATTATTTATGCTAGCAGTACTTTGAGGCATGCTGAATAAGTGGGTCATCCCCCTAAAACACATTACTCATTTTCAGGTAAAATTACACACATAAATTGGAATTAGAGTTCATTTCCTATTTGAGCGTTCACCCTCTGTTTCCTACAAGCTGTGCAAACCAGTTCATATTGCCGTAGAAACGTGAAATCTGTGATGCACTGTTAAGTACCAATGCTACTGTGGCAATGTTTGCAAAGTTGTTAGTAATTTTCTCTCTCCAGTCAGTGTTCAAATTTAATTTATAGATTCTCTCATTGGTGAAAGGAATTAATATAGTTTTGCCTTTTTTTGCAAAATGGCTCTTCAGAAACCATGTTATTACTTCTAATCTGTGAGTATTTATTGAGCATCTGTGATGCGCTTGGCACTGTTAGGCACTGTGTTTTTAAAGCACAAATTTCCACAAGCTGATTCCAACATAATGTTTTGTTTTTCTGTAGCTGCAGTTTTGATAGCAAATGTTTCTCTGATGGACAAAGCCTGGAAGGTTTTCACCAGAGCTTCAGAATTTTTTAGCAGTTTGCTTTTTAAAATTCCTAATGGGAAGTTAGTGGAGAATTGAGATAAACCCATCTCTGTAAAGGCTCAAACCCACAAAAGGTTTTCTAACTACGGACTAACTGCAGCCTGGTGCGTGTGTTTCTACCACTCCTTTTTAAACTTCACACCAAGTGTGACATAAAGGATGCCTCCGACAGGGAGCCTGTCTTCAGGACTCAAAAGGACAGGAACAAACATCTGACAGACGTGATGGAAATTAATGTGCTACAGGACTTCTGTAGCCAACCAAGCTGACCCTGGGAGGGAAATTAATGCATTCCTTTGCAAAGTGACACATGCCCTTGTGTGACAGTCTGGCTTTCATGGTAGGAGTTGATACTTGAGGAGTCACAGGTCTTGGATAGCTTGTGCTTTTAAGTGAATTTCTTCAGGTGATTCTGAGCTGGTTATGTTCCTGGAGGGGAATTTAATTTGCCGTAGATGTTCGTCTTATGAGCAGACATGTAAGTGCCGTTTCTTATATGTTTAAAAACTCCATGGATTAATTTCCCATTGCTTTCTGAACTCCCTGTTGTGTCATCATGAGTTTCCACTTGATTTAACAGTTTCGGATGTCATATTGGGATAGCACCATACATTTTGGCCTTTTGCTGACTTGCTGATCACAGGTGCGGTCTGAAAGCCAAAAAGTTGCTGTTTAATTGTGATAATGTTACAACATTCTTAATAGAGACTGATATAAAATAGGACTATTAGAAGATATAGTGCAACTCATTTAGTTAGCAAATAATATGTGAAAATTTCCAGTGAGAATTTTAAAAGAGGAAAGACTCATTATGATCCAGTAAATTTGGGCCTGAAATTTGAGGGAAAAAATGGGGGGTTTTGCACAGAAAATGTACTGACCTTTTCCACAATTTCTCTGGATCTTATTCTCAATAGCAGCCATTAGTTTTTTCATTAAAAAGAATGAATCCAAAACTCTTACACAATAGTATAGAAAGAGGGAAACTTTCAAACACTGTCAGACCCATTGCTACCTATTACGTAGGAAATCAAACTGAAAAAGAATTTTTTGAGGAAATAATAATTAAACCAAAATATGTTTCCATTACAAATGTGACTACCTATTAATGTTTGGAAATGATCCAGACTTTATTTCACTGTGATCCAAAAAGTTAGACATTCCTTCCATTTCTCAAGATTTGTTAATACAATTACTTTTTAAGATAGTATTTCATACATAACTCATAAAATTAAAACTATCATGACCAATATGAACCCTCTTCTCTCCACCCAAACATGTTCTGGATGTAGAAGGGCTTATCCTCAATGATATTCCAGTAAATGTATATCCAACATGTTTTCCCTTAATATTTAGTAAATTCTAGCCAAATTTTCTAGCATTGAATCAGAGCAGTTTATACTTAACTTGAACTTCCACAGATAGGACCTTCAGCTCTTCCCTGTCCATTTCCCCTTGTCCACATTGCAAATAATATCCATGATAGAGCCCTAATTGCAACTTTAATGGGCTCCATTTGTTAATTCAGCATTTCATATACCAACAACACTTGCAAAGATTTCTTCATAATGTGAATTTTTCATTTTTCTGTTCCGGAAGTATTTCCTATCATTTGGACATTATTTTTCCTTCATATTTTCAACTTGAAGCTTTAATTTGCACTGAATTATCTAACCTGGTTAAAATTTTAACTTCCCTTTTCAGCTAACGTATTTGGAGACAAATTAGAGTATGCTTTAAATAACAAGTACTGCCAGTTGACCTGGAATTTTGGTGATTCTGGGGAAATATTCCAGAAAAGGACAGCAATAGAGTAAAGGTTTTTTTTTCCCCCAATTACTATTTTATTGTTTTTTAATGCCTTTTTTAAACTTGTGTAATGTGCAAAATAGTTATGTGTTCAATTAATTTATATTTTATTCATTCATTTTCAATTCTGGTTATTATGTAGCCTCAAGTACTTTATCTGTTCTTTTAAAGTATTTTATAAAATGAATGTTAACAAAATGCAGAGTTGGTACTTTATTTTTCAAGGGAACATGAAAGACTTCTTTCAGAACATTTCTATGCTGTAATTTTTCCTCATATTAAGAAAAACACATTTGATTTAAGAGCAGATTGGACAAAGTGGTGTAAGATGCCTATCCTAAGTAATTTAGTTATTAAATACCAAAACTGCAGCTTTTTAAGATCATCTAATATACTGCATCCATTTCACAGAACTGAAAGTTATTTTTTTTAATTCTAAGCAGATTTATTTATTTCTAAGCCCCTACACAATTAGATCATAATTGTGTACATTAATTCTCTCATAGGATACAGTGTGTTACTTCTATATGCAGTTTGGAAAACTCTCATCCAGGTGGCTAACATAGCCATCATGTCTTTCTCATAATTGTTATGTTAAGACATTTATATTCA
>CAUYTI010133704.1:0-10614 GCA_963575145.1 Galago senegalensis
TGTGGTCCCAGCTACTTGGGAGGCGGAGGCAGGAGACTCGCTTGAGCCCAGGAGTTGGAGGTTGCTGTGAGCTGTAATGCCACGGCACTCTACCCAGGAGGACAGCTTGAGGCTCTGTCTCAAAAAAAAAAAAAAAAAGAAATATCAAAAATAGTTTAATTCATGATCTTTTTCATTGTTTGGGATTCATTGAGGGTACAAAGAATTAAGTTACACTGGTTGCATTTGTTAGATAAAGTCCCTCTTATAATTGTGTCCCACCCCCAAGAGGTGTGCCATATACCATGATCCCCCATCCCCCTCCCGCATCCTCTTTCCCCACTTGCTCATTCCCCTATCCCCTGCCCTTTGTATTAGCTCATCTGCTGCTTTCATATTAGGATAAATTAGAGTCTTGCTTCTCCATTCTTGCCATCCTTTACTGAGAAGAATGTGTTCCACCTCCATCAGGTTAATACAAAAGATATAAAGTCTCCATCTTTTTTAGTGGCTAAATAATATTCCATGGTATACATATAACACAGCTTGTTAATCCATTCCTGGGTTGGTGGGCATTTAGGCTATTTCCACATTTTGGCATTTGTAAATTGAGCTATGATAAACAGTCTAGTACAAGTGTCCTTATGATAAAAGGATTTTTTTTTCTTCTGGGTACATGCCTAGTAATGAGATCAAATGGGAGGTCTAATTTGATTTCTTTGAGGATTCTCCATATTTCCTTCCAAAAAGGCTACATTAGTTTGTAGTCCCACCAGCAGTGTAAAAGTGTTGTCTTCTCTCCACATCCGTGCCAGCATCTGCAGTTGTAAGACTTTGTAATGTGGGCCACTCTCACTAGGGTTAGATGATTACCACGGGGTAGTTTTGATTTCATTTCGCTGATGATTAGAGATGATGGGCATTTTTTCATATGTTTGTTAGCCATTCATTTGTCTTCTTTAGAGAAGGTTCTATGCATCTCTTTTGCCTAGTGATATATGGAAATATTGGTTGTTGTTTTTTTCTTTTCGAAACAAAGTCTCACTATGTTCCCCTCAATAGAGTGCTGTGGTGTCACAGTTCACAGCAACCTCAACTCTTGGGCTTAAGCAATTCTCTTGCCTCCGTCTCCCAAGTAGCTGGGACTACAGGCGCCCACCACAATGCCTGTCTATGTTGTTGTTGTTTTTGTATTTGTCGTTGTTATTTAGCTGGACCAGGCTAGATTCAAACCTGCCAGCCTGGGTGTATGTGGCCTGTGCCCTATCCACTGAGCTATGGGCACTGCCTGTTGGATCTTTTTTTATTGATTAATTTGAGTTCCCAATACATTCTAGTTATCAAGCTTTTGTCTGATTCATAATATGCAAATATCTTTTCCCATTCTGAAGGTTTTCTGTTTGCTTTGGTTGTCATTTCCTTAGCTGTACAGAAGCTTTTCAGTTTAATTAAGTCTAATTTGTTTATTTTTGTTGTTGTTGCAGTTGCCACAGATGTCTTCTTCAAAAAATCTTTCCCCAGGCCAGTAGCTTTAAGTGTTCTCCCCAAACTTTCTTTGAGGATTTTTGTTCTTTCAGGCCTTAGTTTTAAATCTTTTACCATCTTGAATCAATTTTTGGTAAGCGGTGAGAGGTGCAGGTCCAGTTTCAGTCTTCTACATGTGGTTATCCAGTTCTCCCAACACCATTTGTTGAGTAGGGATTCTTTTCCCCAGTTTATGTTCTCGTTTGGTTTATCAAAAATCAGGTGATTGTAAGATGTTAGTTTCATCTCATGGTTTTCTATTTGGTTCCAATGTCAATGTTTCTATTTTTGTGCTTAATTCATGATCTTTTAAAACATTCCTGGCATAGCTAAGAACCTCTCACAGCACACCAGTTGAAAATCACCATGCTAGATGCTGCTCTGCACACTGAGATGCAGTAAATAATAAAACAAGCAAAATTCCTTCCTCATGGAGCTTACATTCTTGGGAGGAGGACAAGAAGCCAAATAAATAAGTAAAATACGTTGTATGTGGTGCAGATTATACAAAAAATATAAAGCAGAAAGGAATGGGAATTCTGGAGGTGGGTAGGCAATTTTAAAATAGGCAGAATGGTGAGGCAAGATCTCGCCATGGTGACTGACTTTTGAGCAAAGACCTGAAGCAGGTGGAAGAGTCACCCATGAGATGACAGGCAAAGAGATGGTTCTAAGCCGAAGAAACAACTGCAAAGAACATGTGGACACACCAAGTGTCCAACCCCAAAGAACCTCATGTTCTTTGCAAACACCCCATCATGGGGACCATGCTTGGGGTGTTTAAGCAAATGAGAAGAGGCCAATGAGATTAGAGTTAAAATAGATTAGAGACGAGGGCAAAAATGACAAAGAACCAGGTGGCCAGGCTATAAACAATGATAATGACCTTATATTTTACTCTGAGTGATGTTGGTAAACATTGGAAGGTTTTGTTTTTTTTTTTTTTGAGACAGAGCCTCAAGCTGTCCCCCTGGGTAGAGTGCCATGGCATCACGCTCACAGCAACCTCCAACTCCTGGGCTCAAGCGAGTCTCCTGCCTCAGCCTCCCAAGTAGCTGGCACCACAGGCGCCCGCCACAGTGCCTGGCCATTTTTTGGTTGCAGCCATCATTGTTGTTTGGCAGGCCCGGGCTGGGGATTCGAACCTGCCACCTTAAGTGTATGTGGCTGGCGCCTTAGCCACTTGAGCCACAGGCACCGAGCCAACATTGGAAGGTTTTGATCAAAAAAGATCCCAATACTGATGACTGTTATTTGTTTATATATCTATCCTCCAGTAGCCTGTGCATTTCTGGGGCCCTGTGGGGTGGAGGATGCTCTTATTGATCTCTACCAGTCCCACAATAGGTTGTCAGTGGGTGCTTCTAGGTATTCATTGATCAAGACATTAGGAAACTCAAGGCGTTGAATATGTGCTTCCTACAGGTTAGCCAGCTGTGGCCTCACGGCTGAGGGCTGCAAGGACCTTGTGCTTGGGCTGAGCACCAACCAGACCCTAAACAAACTGGAGCTGAGTTTCAACATGCTCACAGATGCAGGAGCCAAGCACCTTTGCCAGGGGCTGAGACAGCAGAGTTACAGCCTGCAGCGACTACAGTAATTATCCTGGGTTGACACCACCTTGTGGGATGGGCATGGGAAGAACAGGAAGCTGCCTGCCTCTGTCAGGCAGACCAGAGGAGGAGCAGAGAGAAGGGGAGACCTGCTCTGGGGGGCAGGGAGGGGCCTTCAAAATGTTAGCCAGGCTGTGGAAGCTTAGAAGGATGGTCACCCCCATGAGGGCTGAGGGACATGGCCTCCAGGCTCCAAAGGCAGCAAAAACATCGAAGTCCCAGTGGGCATGCTCTTTTCTAAGCCCCATTCAAAATGTTTGAATTACATTTGCTATTGTCCCATTGGGCATTGGGTCAAAGCAAGTCCTGTGATGGCCAGGCCAAGATTCCAGGGGTAGAGAATTAAACTGAAGCAATTAAAGGGAGGATACTTCCCAGGGGCATGGACACGGAGTGTGGGGGGGCAATAATGTGTGGCTATTGTCACAGTCTACCAGAGGGTGATGGTAACAGTACCAACTTCACAGACTTGTTATGGGTACTAATGGGTGAAGTGCACAGGGCTTGGTATTGCTCTCCTGTTCTCACCAGCTGGGGTCTGCCTACTAACAGGGCCTCCTACTTGGCTTGGGGCTCAGTCTGAGAGCTAAAATCACTGGTGTCCACTTAACTCAGCCTTCTGCCTTATCCCTCATCCAAGAGGCCAGTGCCATGCCCAACATAGAACCAAGGGGACTGCTCACCTCTCCCTGAGACCCCAGGGCCCCCTGCCCTGACACACAAACTTACACACACAATCCTCTGCTCAGAGGCTGCCATCAGGGTCTCTTTCGTAGAAACCATGCACTTCCCTCCTTATTTCCCAAAGCCAAACCTCTCCCCTTCCCAGGGCCATTGCCTGTTTCCCCACTCAGTAATGCTGAACCAAGAGTTAACAGGATGGGTGAACAGGAAGGGAAGTCAGCTGTGTAGACCTCCTAACATCAGGGGTCAGTGATTCCTGGAAGGCTAGGTACTCAGTAACTCCTGTAAGATTTCATCCTCACTAATTTTAAGGACATCAAGATTGAATCTCAGAGAGATTAAATTATTCTCCTATAGTCACACAGCCAGAGAGCAGCAGCAGGATTTGGAAGTCAGGTCTGACACCTGGTTTTCTGTTTTCACAGACCCCTCTCTTAGCCAAGACCCTGAGGGCTATGTGACTAGCATGGACTGCAAATAAGGTCCTGAGCTTTCTGCTGGGAGTTGAGAAGACCCAGCTGTGGGAGCCAAAGGTTCTAGAAGCACGGCTGAGGCCCCAAGGGCAGAGGACCCCCAGACAGCCTTCCCCAGAGACAGCCCGTGTACACGCAGCATAAGCAGACACACAGCCCTTTCCTTACATGAATGGCAGCACACCACAAACACTGTCCTGAACTTTGCTTTGTCTTGGAGACGGCCCCATGTCAGTGCACACAAAGCTGCTGCATCCCTTTTAAAGACAGCAGCACATACATTCACTGCATAGATTCACCATCCATTTTTAATCACTTCACTGTTATTGGCACTGGGATTTTCTCCAGTCTTTGCCTCTGTGAACAGTGCTGCAGTTAACATCCTTCTCATGAATCCTGAGATACAATGGATTATCTGTAGCCTAAATTCTGAAAAATAGAATTGCTGGGTAAAGGATATGTGCACTGCTAATTTTGCCCTCTAAAGAGATTGTTCTAATCAAGGTGTACATTGTTTTTTTTTTTTTTTGAGACAGAGCCTCAAGCTGTCCCCCTAGGTAGAGTGCCCTGGCATTACAGCTCACAGCAACCTCCAACTCCTGGGCTCAAGCGAGTCTCTTGCCTCCGCCTCCCAAGTAGCTGGGACCACAGGCGCCCGCCACAACGCCCGGTTATTTTTTGGTTGTAGCCGTTATTGTTGCTTGGTGGGTCCGGGCTGGGGATTCGAACCCGCCACCTTAGGTGTACCTGGCTGGCGCCTTAGCCGGTTGAGCTATAGGCGCCGAGCCCAAGGTGTACATTGTTTACCAAGATTAAATAAGCCACAGTGAGCCTCAGCCACAGGCACCCCAATGTTAGTCCCTCCCAGTGCATCTTGGTAACCCCAGCACTACAAGGAAAGAGAAGGGCTTTATCTGGAATGACAGCACAGACCAGCCTGCCTTTTCATCCCTGTTCCCATCACCTCCCAGTGATTCTTGGCCACAAAGCAGTGAGGACCAGGACTCAGAGCTCAGGCCCTTCCCCAGGCCAGCAAACACCACCTCTACTCCACAGGGCCTGCAGTCCAGTGCCGGGAAAGGCAGGGTTACCCACCCAGATAGACACTGGAGTGAGCAGGCTGAGGGGCTCTGCCACTGCTCAGCACAGTATGTGGCATGCCAGGATGACCTTATACTGGGACGGTGTGCACCCCAGACCCCAGTGAAATGGGGAGCCCAGGCTAGGTCCTCAAGTTCCTACTGAAGCCATCATACTCCCCCTCAACTTTTGTTTTTGTGTGAGCTCACTCATTTTTCTCCTGGACTGCAGATTCCCTTAAGTTCGAAACTCACCAAAGCATACTATGGCACCTGAATCAGGGTATTTGGCGGGGCTGATGTGATTAGCAGTTAGACCCAGGTATACAAGGGGAACATTGAGTAAATCACTCCTCCAGGCTGAAGCAGTGAGTGGTGAGCAATGATGCAGTGAGTGAGAGCGCTGGAAATCATGCAGGAGTGAGAAAGAGAGGCCGCTGCATCCTGAGGGGCTCCTCGGCTGCAAGAGGAAAGTTAAAATCTCCAGGTTACTGCAAGACAGGAAACTTTTTATCTTCCCTAATGTCACTCCAGAGCCCCTAAAGGGCCATAACTACAGGAGAGAGAGACCAGACCCCAGTTACTTGGAAGAGTGAGTCCTGACAACAATGACTGTGGGCCCATGTGTGTCTCTCGTACAGGCTGGTCAGCTGTGGCCTCACATCCAGCTGCTGCCAGGACCTGGCCTCTGTGCTCAGCACCAACCCCAGCCTGAAGGAGCTGGACCTGCAGCAGAATGACCTGGGAGACCTTGGCGTGAGGCTGCTCTGTGAGGGGCTGAGGCATCCCGCCTGCTCACTCACGCTCCTGTGGTAAGGCCCTGCGGGCCCCCTCTGGGCAGAGGGTAGGGGAGTGAGGGCAGTAGGGTGGTGGGGAGTGGATCAAGGAAGGAAAAGGGGCTGCTAAATGCATAGTCAGCTTGGGCTTCTTACTGGATCTGTTACTTACTTTCATGTGCCACTCAGGCAAGTCACTGTCCCCTCTGAGTCTTGGTTCCTTCATCTGCATAGTAGGAATATCATACCCACTTCATGGATTATAATAAAATAAAATGTATAAAGAACAAGGCCAGTGCTGGGAAGAGTCAGGCATGATGAAATGATAAGTACTAGTGAGGCTGCATGTTCTAAGGGACTCCAGCACCACTCCAGGGCAGCACTTCATTCATTCACTCATTCATTCATTCATGGCATGCCTCCCATGTATGAGCACTGGGCCAGGCCCTGGGGATAGGACAGTGAGCAAATAGGCCTGGGTCCTGCCCTCTTGAATTTAAACTCTAGTGGGAAAGAAATAAACATTGCTCACCTGTGAATGCACAAGTGTGTGTGCATCAGCGCTGTTGAGTGCTATGAAGGGGGTGTACAGGGTATTATGGGAATGTGACCCTGGGAGAAGATGGAATTAGGTTGAAGGGTCAGGAAGGGCTTCTCTGCGGAAGGGACATCAGACTGAGGCCTGAAAGGGAAATAGGAGTTGCCCAGGACACTTTGGGGAGAGTTGTCCAGGTAAGGGATAGGGTGAAGGGAGGCCCTGGAACAGAAGGGGGTTCAAGCACCAGAGACCCTGCAGAGCACTGTGTGACTAGAGCAGAGTGAGCCCCCAACCCTCAGTTCCCATCCTGCAGCCCACAGAAACTAATGTCCTTCCCCAGGTAGGCACCCCTACTCCATCTCTGGGCCACTTCCTCTTTCTTCCTCCTCTCTAAAGACAAACCCGTGGGCCCTTTCTGCTGAATACTTTCCTGCAGCCCAGCGGGGAGCCATGCCATGTGCTCAAGGAGCTGACAAAGGTACCAGACACCACGTCCAGAGCCCTTGGCTCCTGCTCTGAGCTCTCAGAAGGGGTCTGGGATTCTGGGCCCTTGGGTTCTCCTCAGCCAGGCCTCCTGCTCCTACTCCCAAGCTTAAAGGAGAATCTGGGGCAACATGACAGGGATAAACAGTCTGCACTTGGGTCTGTCTCCTATAGCTGAAACTAGCCACTTACAACCAGGGGAACTCCACCATTGTGGCCAGCAACATTGCAACCCCAGCCTGCTCCCCACTTAGTACTTTTGGCTGTAACCATCTAACCTGAGTTGAAAAGCTTCCCCAGAGCTGGGCCAGTATGGTCATCCCTGAGGTCCTGCAAAGTTTTCCCCATCCTCTCCTGGAGCCCAGAACTTAGTTGAAAGGGACAATTTCTGGTTGGCTCATCCCCTCCCCAAGAAGAAAACAACTCTGCCCACAGTAGGCTGACAAAGACATGGCCCTTTACAGGACGAGGGTCTTTTCACCTTCTGCCTTGTCTACATCTCACAACAGGCAGGGCAGGAGTGATTCACCCATGACTGAGGACTCAGAGACCCAGAGGAGACAATAACTGTCCCAACTCTGGCAGAAACCCCAGAACATAAGACCTGTGAGAATGGAAACAGGACTGTCTTGTTCCAGCAAAACTTCCGACCTCCATGCCCTAGGTGGTCACTTTGAGGCCACAGAGTGTGCCGCTAGTTAGCTGGCTGCAGAGATGGGCCTGTTAATGACCAGCCCCTCACTAAGGCCACACCTCCTTCCTGGGATGGCCTATATCCAACAATTGAGGACTGACAGATGTTGGGGTACAGAGGTCCAGCTCCTTATCACAAGCCCAGGCAGCTCTGAAGGGACATCTCAGATTCAGAACTGCCTGTAGCATTGGTTCTCAACCTTTCTAATGCCACAACCCTTTAATACAGTGACCCCCAACCATAAATTTTTATTGCTACTTCATAACTGTAATTTTGTTACTGTTATAAATCATAATATAAATATCTGATATGCAAGATGTATTTTCATTGTTACAAAGGGGTCGCGACCCACAGGTTGAGGACGGCTGGCCTATAGGGTCAATTGAGGCCTCTCCTAAGACCATCTGTCATGGACCCCAGAACACTCCCTAGTAAAATTTCTCATGCTACTTTCCACCCTAGATTTGGACTCCCAGGGAGTCCTACCTGGTACAAAGTCCTTCAGGAGAAGCCAGGCCCTGTGTCTCACACCTGTAATCCTAGCACTCTGGGAGGCCAAGGTGGGTGGATTGCCTGAAATCACAGGTTCAAGACCATCTGAGCAAGAGTGAGACCCCCATCTCTAAAAATAGCTGGGCATTGTAGCAGGCTCCTGTAGTCCCAGCTACTCTGGAGACTGAAGCAAGAAAATCTCTTGAGCCCAAGAGTTTGAGGTTGCTGTGAGCAATGACATCAAGGCACTCTACCGAGAGCAACAAACTACAACTCTGTCTCCCCAAAAAAAAATTCCTTCAGAAGGCACAGGTCCTTGGATTCTGGATGGGTCCTGAGGGCCCAAGGAGCACATGGGGACCCCAGGAGAACCAGGCCCCCTTCTGATTGCAGGCTGGACCAAACCCCTCTGGGTGAGGAGCTGAAGGAGGAGCTGAGGACCCTGGAGAAAGAGAAGCCTCCACTGCTCATCTCCAGCAGGTGGGAAAGGGGCTCCAGAACTCCCTCTGGCTGGTGCAGGCTCAGAGTTGAGCCAAGGAGATGTGGAAGGATTCTTAGGGTGGGAGAGACAGACAGAGCCAGGAGAAAACCAGGAAACCACAGCCGCCAGAGTGAGGTTTGCTTAGTGCAAATAGAAGCAAATCACCTCCCTGCTTAAACCTTCTGTTAGACAAATAAGTAGGTCAAAGAGTGCAAAAGAAATCGGTGAATGAGTGAATCCTCTGGGGCCACCATAGTGTGATGCCAAATGGCCACTAGTACAGGCTCCTTCAGTGCAGAGCAGAGATGGTTTGGAACAATGAAAACAATGCCCACATGGGGGAGACAGAGACAGAGGGGACACTTAGGACAAAGACCACCCTCACCAGCACCTTCACCCACACACACAGATACACATACACAACCATGCATGCACCCCAAGTTGAACAGGGAGCCCTGGGGACAGCAGAGTCCATCTTCCACCCCAGGGAATCTGCTGCAGCCCCTTTATTCTCTGGGGAGGCACGTTTCAGCTTGTGTCCAGAAAATGCAGCCATCCCCAAGTTCCTGGCATCTATGCCCCACCTGACATGGAAGGGAAAGAGCTCCTGGGCTTAGAAGGAGGCATCCATCCTCTGAACGGACATTCCTTGCCAAACTCTCTGTGTGTCAGGTGCTATTTTGGGATGCATTCACAGCAGTGAACAAGAAAGACACAGTCTAACCTCTAGGAGTACAGTCCAACGGGGAGACAGGCACAAGTTACCCCGCACATCTGCAGCACTGCACCTGGGCTGAGTGTGAGCTCAGTGGTGGGGCCATCTGACGTTATGCAGAGGAGCTGAGCTGAGCTCAGGAGGCTCAGAAGGGTTGTCTGGGCCAAGGAGTGGATTCCAGCCAGGGGTAGGGGCTCTGAGGGAGGGGATAGTCTGCTCCATGAGGAACAGGAAGAGGCCAGGGGTCTGGAGCACCCTGCTCAGAGTGTGGCCCATGGAGCAACAGCATCACTGTCACCATCACCCAGAGCTCCAAGAACTGCAGAGTCCTGGGGAACATTCAGATCTGCTGAATCTGAATCCCTGAGGACAAGGAGCCAGGAAGGAGGGTGGGTGTAAAAATGTGTGTTTTAGCAAGCCCTCCCTGGGATTTTTAAACACACTGAATTTGAGAAATACTAATCTAGAGGACAGTAGGCAGGGCGAGAGTGGCCTTGGTGGGGTTACAGAGGGACAGGGACCCCAGCAAGGCACTTTAGACCACATAAAGAACTACATGTGGCTCAGTGCCTGTAGCTCAGCAGCTAAGCCTCAGAGCTGGAGGGTTCGAATCCAGCCCAGGCCCACCAAACGACAATGACAACTACAACCAAAAAGTAACAGGGCATTGTGCTGGGTGCTTGTAATCCCAGCTACTTGGGAGGCTGAGGCAAGAGGATTACTTAAGCCCAAGAGTTTGAGGTTTCTGTGAGTAATGACGTCACAGCACTCTACCCAGGGTGACAGCTTGAGACTGTCTCAAAAAAAAAAAACAAAAAACAACTACCCGCTCGGTGCCTATGGCTCTAGTGGCTAAGGCACCAGCCATGTACACCCAAGGTGGTGGGTTCAAATCCAGCCTAGGCCCGCCAAACAACAATGACGGCTGCAACCAAAAAATAGCCAGGCGTTGTGGCGGGTGCCTGTGGTCCCAGCTACTTGGGAGGCGGAGGCAGGAGACTCGCTTGAGCCCAGGAGTTGGAGGTTGCTGTGAGCTGTGATGCACACACCCATTATCCTAGCACTATGAGAGGCTGTGGCAGG
>CAUYTI010133705.1:0-21272 GCA_963575145.1 Galago senegalensis
AAATGGCCAGGCATTGTGGCGGGCGCCTGTGGTCCCAGCTACTTGGGAGGCTGAGACCAGAAACTCGCTTGAGCCCAGGAGTTGGAGGTTGCTGTGAGCTGTAATGCCATAGCACTCTACCCAGGGGGACAGCTTGAGGCTTTGTCTCAAAAAAAAAAAAAAAAAAAAAAAGAAACTAAACACAAAAGCTTTAAAAATGCTGTTATACTGTGTGTGCTTTTACTTTTCATTTTTTAAAAATTTCCATCACACAAAGTAGAATGAGGAGCACGGCAAATCCCCTCCGGCCAGCTTCATCAGTTATCAGCGTAACCACAGCCAATGGCGTTTCCTCTATCCTTCTGTCCCCACTTCTATCCTTCCCCTAACTTGGATTATTTAACAACTAAATTTTAATGAAGCTTCACTTTGTATCAGATGGTGTTCTAAGCTTTTTATGCGTATGACTTAACCTTGAAGTGCTAGAATTTTCTCCCATTCTATAGATGAGATTATAGATACCCAGAGGTCACCTAATTTGCCAGGGAGGTCGTGCAGGATGCAGCACAGCCAGGATTGGAACCCAGGACACAGGACTCAGAGCCCGGCCCTCATCCTCTCCATGAGCTACTAGCTACCTACCTGTGTTCAATACACACACATACACATGGTAACAAAAAGCAAAGAGAAGCACTTTAACACCACTGATAGCAAATACACATGCAAACTGTCTAAGAATTTGGAATTTGTTACATATACTTTGATGCAGTATAATATTTCACTACTATGAGCACAGTAACATAAGCACATTTGATATGGCAAGGGAAGAATATGACATTGCACTGACACTAATTATGATATAAAATGTACAGATGCAAATAGAAAAAACAGGAAAGAATTTAGAAAAAAAAAGAAGTAGCAGCATTACAGCATTATGGTAATTTTTTGGTCAATTTTATTGCTGTTACAGCATTGAATTAAAAAATGTCATTGGGCATATTTACTTATTCTTAACAGAAAAAAAGACTTGGCTGAGACAAACTACCCGCCTGGATTTGTCCTCACAGAGCTTGCACGGATATGACAGCAACAAGTCTGACAAAAATAAACCAAGAACAAGTCACTGTGGCTGCCTGTAGCAGGAGACATCTCACTACACTCTGGCTCAATTTACTGATCACTGCGGAGTCAAACTGGGATCTCCCACCACATCATTTCCAAGGAACAAGTCTTAGACCCACTCATTCAACACACAGACAGGACACGTCCTCTGTGTCCTGAGGACAAAGGTGTAAGCAAGATGGGCTGGGGAGAGAGCGGAGCAAGGAGCAGGGAAGACCCCACCCCAAACAAATATGACCAGGGGCAGGCGGCAGGAACAGGAGGCGTGGTGTGCAGAGGCCTGCCAGGAGCCTTTGTTCAGAACACAGGTGACTAACTCACAGACTTTGTAATGTGGGGGGAGGGGCCCTTAAGTGAGGTCTGAAGGACTGGGGACAAGTCTAGCTGACCCTGCAAGCAAAGAGTACACCATCTATCAAAAACATTTTAATATGCTTAAAAGTTCTTCTTGTTACTTGGGAGGCTGAGGCAAAAGAATCACTTAAGCCCAAGATTTGGAGGTTGCTGTGAGCTGGGACGTCACCACACTCTACCCAAGGTGACAGCTTGAGACTCTGTCTCAAAAATAATAATAATAATAAATAAAAATAAATCCAAACATAAAAAAAAGGTTTTCTTATAGTTTTATCCCCAAGCATGCCTTCTCCTTTAAAAGAAAATATTGTAAAATGCACACTGCCCCAACCTGCACTTTCCTGGTAAGTGCTTCAAAATCCGTTCTCTTTGGAGAACAGCACGGTGAGGCTAACTCAGGATGGGCATTCTCTGGCATCCAGGGATTCTGCTCCTGCTTTGGTCCCTCACCTGTGCAAGAATATGCGTAGCAACTTCACATTTAGGAAAAATTGAAAACTACCGAAATGGCCAGCCTAAGATGGGACAAGTTGTGAGTAATCGAACATGAGAAAACTCTATAGCGGTTAGTTAATTGGGTCCGTTAGCTATAGGAATCACAAAAGAAGTTACAAAATGATTTGTAGAGAATGATGCAACCTATATAAAGTTTGGTTTTTAAATACTGTATCAGGGAAGGAAATAGGGGAAGGAATGGAAAAATAATTCTGTTGGCAATGTTTTGTTTCTTAGGCTGGGTGGGGACGTGGGAATCTCTATTATTTTATATCCCTGAGCTACTTAACAAAACAAGGTCCTGCACGTATTGGTATATTTCTACGTGTTCTCATTTATACCTTACTCATCTCTGAAGTAAATGAGTATCCAGCTAAGATGTACTTCAAAGTTATCTTTAAACGTTCTATAAAGGTGATTCTGTTTCAAATTCACAAGTCCATGAGTATGTAGCTGATGCATCTTTATCCACACTATGTATCTTTAATATTTTCTCTACACCAATGACACTTACAGACCAAACACATTTGTTTCTCGTGGTAATCACCAGTGAAAGCTTGGTGACTCCAGGACCCCAAGGGTGCTCAAATCCCTGATATACAATGGTGTAGTATTTGCATGCAACTCACCCACTCTGCCACATACTCCATCAGTCTAAATCATCTCTGCATTACTTGTAATACACTGCAAGAGCTATGTAATTGTCATGTAGTGTATTTTATTGTTGTATCGTCGATTTTCATTGATTTCTTTTTCCTGAATATTTTCGATCTGCAGATGGTTGGATGCTCTGAGTGGAGCCCACAGATGTGGACAGCCAACTGCAGAGACCTGGCCCCTTGAGGAAAATGACCTAAGCCTCACTTACTTTTACCCTCGCCACAATCAGCAAGATTTGATTTGAGGTGATCCATTTAAATATCTATGAGATTCTGTTTTATAAGACCTTAAAGTATGTTGCACGTAATTTAACCATGACAGACAATAAATGTTCTAACACACAATGTATAACTTGCCATGTTTTATTCTAGAGTTGTCAGTGCTTATCAGCAGTGAGACTGGATATTATTCACCAGGAGGTGTGAAAGAAATCAACATGCAATGAGAGGTTTCCCCGCTCCTGTCATCTGAGTTCCCATCTTCAAGTTCCCGAGTCATCTCATCGGATGTGACACTTTGTCTCTTGACTGAGGTTGATCAAGTTGCCTTCAGTGGACCTGGGTAAAAACTCTTTTTTTTTTTAATTGAATGGTCACTAATGTACATTAATGTACTTCTGGGGTACAGTGTGGTGTTTTCACATACAATTTGAAACATTTCCATCAAACTGGTTAATATAGCCTTCGTGTCATTTTCTTAGTTATTGTGTTAAAACGTTCATATTCTACCTTTAGAAAGATTCACTTGTACCCTTGTAAGATAAACCACAGAAGTGATCCCTCCAATCCCCCTCCCTCCACCCATTCCCCCTCCCCTCTTCCTCCCCCCTAAAAACTCTGAATCTAGCTAGTAACAGAACTCAATAATACCGCTAGGAATCTCTCTTAGTCACACAAAGAAAACAGAATGGTGCATACTGACACAACCGTCCCTGAAACCCTACCATTTTTTAGTTCTTAATGCTTTACTAAAGAGTGATTATGGTTGCATCAGAGACCAGCAGCTGACATGCCCCTCAAACACCGTTTGCTTTCTCTGTCCCCATCTTGCCAATACCTTTCTGGTTCCATCGTCCTGTTCTTTGTCTCAGCACCTTTCTGAATGTTACTATGTGGTCGGCCCTCTGCTGAGCACTGAGAACAGAAGGACGAGACAGCTCAGCCCTCACGGGGTCTACAGTCTTACAGGAGATACAAACATGTAGCAGAGACGCTCTCCCCACCCCCACCCCCAAAAGTTATTAACAATTGTAATCGTTGCTCAAAGGAAAAAGAATGAGATGCTGAGACAGCGGGGCTCACTCCTCAAAGATACAGCCCAGAAAGGGCCAGGAAGAACGTCAGAGCAAGAAAAGGAAGGATTCCTGCTTCCACGTAAGTGGATGGGGACATGCTTTGAAAACCTGCCTGATGCGAATCTAAACCGACAGATAAATCTCATCATGTTAATAGTCATAGAGCAATCCAACTAATACTAAGCTCTCTAGAGAAAAATCCAACCCTCCTCATCAACATGCTGATAAACAGGAACCTTCAAGGCTGTAATTTGTTAGTGGAAAGATCACGGTTTTCTGTTTATACGCAGTCTGTGACATGTGCCGTACACCGGGGCTCTTCCAAGTGAGTTGTCTTCATAATCCACCATCACAGCCCCACTTCAACAGCTTTCTACAATGGTTTATAATCAAAAGAACCAATGGAAAGATTCGATGAAATTACCACATGTAGACAAATTTTATATCATAAGTCTCTCCAAACATCTTCATTCTAAATAGGTTACCAGGGTATATGCAGAAAAATAAATTTCATTTTCACAGCCAGAATAAAAAGGATCGGGGTCATAAATTGGATATTAATTATAAATAACGGTCATTGTTCTTTGCATTTATCAGAATAATGTCTTCTATAAGAAATCCCCTGCCTCTACTATGGTTGTTTTTTTTTTCACCTTCATCTGTTTCTTGGCTCCAAGCACATCTTAATCACCATGATTCACGTACAGACCTTCATTGCAAACAGTAACTAAACCTGTTCAGTGAACAAAATTCAAAGGCAGCTACTATATCATTGTTGTCCTTCCCCAAACTCTCCTCCTATATAAAAAAAACTGCTTGAAAATAGATTTACTTCTCTCTCTCTGTTCTAGTTACAAATAGATGGCTTTGATCTCAGCCTGGAAACAGATAAATCTTTTTAATCTTCCCTTTTCTGCCCTCTCTAACCTCGTTTCTCAGCCGCTCACTTTCCTCACTCTCAGCACATTCTTCTACTCTTTCAGTAAATTTCCCAAGCATGTCTGAGACTTTGACTTGAAAGTATCTTTAAACCACCAATATGTTTTCATTTGTTTACTATATATATAAATATATACCCTTTTAAAAACTCAAATTATGGACGGTGCCTGTGGCCCAGTGGGTAGGGCACTGGCCCCATATACCTAGGGTGGTGGGTTTGAACCCAGTCCCAGCCAAACTGCAACAAAAAGTAGCCAGGTGTTGTGGCAGGTGCCTGTAGTCCCAGCTACTCAGGAGGCTGAGGCAAGAGAATCGCCTAAGCCCAGGAGTTAGAGGTTGCTGTGAGCTGTGATGCCACAGCACTCTACCGAGGACAATAAAATGAGAAAAATAAAAAATAAATAAAAATAAAAACTCAAATTACAAATATCCCTGCAAATGAAAACTGGGTCACGTAAGGCATTTACACATAACCTCAATTAACAAGAAATGTAATAAGCCCCACACAATCAGAAGAGTTCTAAAAATATACACTATATTGTTGCAAAAATGAGATTAAAATACATATTGAAATATTGGAAACTTTTAAAAATACTTATCCCCAAGTGATAACATTATGTTCTTTGCTGATATAAAAGCAATACCTACCCATTTAAAAAGATAAGAAAAATCAGCAGTACAAAAATACTGAAGCAGAAAATATAAGTTCTGTCACACCCACTTCCCCTACCCACCCAGAGATGACTAGCAATAGCTTGGTGAAAATTCTTCTAGCAATTTCGTCAGCATGGATGGATACATAAAATTTTACAAAAAGGCATCAAATTCAAGGTACTATTTTCCAGCTTTTTAAATTAACAATTTACAGGTAGATATTTTTTGCATGTTAGTACATGTGGCAAACCCAATTTTATAAAACAAACTACTTTCTGTACACAATGATTTATTACACTTTAAAGTGTTTAATGTTTAATTACAACATCACTTTACAGTGATGCAGATAAATATTTCTAGATAATAATTTTATGGCAAATTCCAAGAAGAAGAATTGTTGAGTCTTTGGACGTATGTATGTTTAATTTGGATACAGATTACCAAAATGTCCTTTAAAAGGAGCGTATGTCAACATACCAACTGCAAGTTAAGAGATCACTTTTCTCACACCTGGGCAAACAAAAATATTCTTAACCTTCTGCTGCCAGGTGTAAAGTGTAAAGACAGACTCACACGTGTGTACAAGAAGACCTAGTCAAGAATGATCCTCGAAATATTGGCAAGGAAAAACTGGAAATACCATTCTCAAGAGAAGAACAGATAAATTGAGGTATATTTATATCATAAGATACTATCCATTTCCTATTAATCTATTAGATAAGTTATAGTATCTGCTATTTAGCATCTACCGAAAGCCCCTTGTGTTTCTTCAGCTCATACTCAATATATGATCTTATAAATTTGCAAAATAATCTTATATATTACTTATAAATATGTACATATACCTATATGTAGGACGATTATAAAAGCGTATAGTCGCCTACAACAAGGCATAGATGTGATTCCAAAAGCAACTGGAGAGAAAAGAATATGACCTACAAAGGAAGGTCAGAGTGACAGTAGACTCCTCAGCGACGACAATGGAAACCAGAAAGAGCATAGAAATAGCTTCACAGAGAAAAGTAACTGTCAGCCTAGAACTTCATACTCACTGAAAATTCTCTCCAGGAACAAGAATTAAATAAACACATTTGTCAATAAAAAAAGATGAAGACATTTTGCAAGTATTTGCAAAACATATTGGATGAAAGACTTATGTACAAAGACATACAGAAGATCCTTAGAACTCAACAATAGGAAAAAAACCCAATTAAGAAATTAAGATCTGAATAGACACCTTGTCAAAGAAAATAGAGAAATGGCAAATAAGCATTTGGAAAGATTCTCAACATAATACATCGTTAGGGAGTTGCAAATTAAAACAACAAGACACTACTATACACATATTAGAATGGCTGAAATTCAAAAACCTGATGCTACCAAAGCCAGCAAGGACGTGGAGCAACAGGAACCCTCAGTCATTGCCAGCGGGACTGCAAAACCGTACAGCTACTCTGGAAGGCAGTTTGCGAGTGTCTTACATTAACCACAGCCTTACCACAGATCCAGCGGCTGTGCACCTAGGTAATGGCACAGATGATTTAAAACTTGTACATCAATGTTTATAACGCCTTTGTTTACAATAACCCAAAGCCAGAAACAATCGGTCCCATTCATATACAGGTGAATGGAGAAATTGTGCTCTATTCCTACGATGGGACAGTTGTTATTCAATGATCAAAAAGAAAAGAGCTCTTAAGCCATGAGAAATCATAGAGGAAACAAATGCAGATGGTTAACTGAAAGAAGCTGGCCTGAAAAGGATGCATCTGTATAATCCCAACTACGTAACGTTCTAGAAAGGGGAAGACTGTGAAAACAGTAGAAAGATCAGTGGTCACCTAAGGGATTCTGGGGAGGAAAGAACAGCTGAATATATGAAACGGGGGGTTTTATGAGGGCAGTAAAACTATTCATTATGTTGGTAGATACATGACTTTGTGTTTGTCAAAACCCGTAAAACTTTACAGCACAAAGAATGTTGTTTACTGTTGCAAAGTCTACAGAATCGTTTAGAAAATTGGAGGGTCCTAAGATGGAATGCAGACTGTGACAAAGCAATCTAGCTATATTACTAACACATAAAACCTCTTCATTTAAGGAGTGGGGAGAAAGGGTTTTGCTCTAAGTAACTTTAGAGATAAGGACAGTCCCTAAAACTAAAAGCAAAAGAAACTGAACTTAAGCATTGTGTTCTAACTGATAATGTTTCCCAGAGAGGTACAGATTGACAATTCTGAAACTGCTGTGTATGTATATGGAAACTGAACAATTAAGTTCATCAGTGGCGGATGGTGGAGCCAGCTTTCTCACTAATGGGGTGGGAGTTTACACATAAGCAAGGCAAGGAGACCAGCTGATCCATATAGTAAGGAATTACAGCTGCAGACATCAGTGTGAAATCACGTTTAACTCAATTCACATACACAGGTACTGACAGGTACACACGTGGGTTAGCAGACACACATGCGTTGTCAGCTGAGAGGGCTTAACCGCAGTGTCATCCCTGTCACAATGACTGTATCTAGCGTCCAGGTCTTGTTTTCTAGCCATTCTTCAACTGAAGAAGAGAGAACTCCTTGGAGAAATAGCTGACTCCAAACTGGGATGGGAAATAGTACAAAATGAGCCTGGAGTATTGCATAGTGCTAAAAAGTAAATTAATGCTTAAGAAAAAATATGCCCATGCCTACTACGATGGGGGTGACAAAAGGATGAAGGGGAAACCGAGAAAACCAGAACATTTGAACAAATAAGTAGTATTGGATTAATCCTGGAGGCATAAAAGATTCACGAGTCCATACTGATGTAAGTAAATGACCACGGGCGAAGAGACAAACTGCTGGGGGAGAATTCCAAATAATGTGTGTGGGACGTCTTCACACTGCCGCGGACTCCCTGCTCCTTCCTTCCAAAGAGTGCGGGACAGAAAGGGAGGGGGCAGACTGTACCTGCGCCATGGAAAAAACCTGAAAAAACCTGAAAAAACCATAGCAACAGAGATAAGTCATGTGGATAGTACACATCCTTAATGTGATGTGATGGAACAGCATTTTTGCCTCTGTGGTCTTCCTCCCAAAAACATGTCAAATCAATCCACGAGAAAAACAGAAAAATTCTGATTGAGAGGCACTTACAAAATACCTGAGCAGCACTTCTTAAAATAGTCAAGGTTATTAAAAACAAGATGAGTCCGAGAGACTGTCACAGCCAAGAAGGACTTACGACGTGACAACTAAGTGTAATGCGGCATTCTGCGGGGGGTGGAGAAATAGAAAGTGGCCATCAGGAAGAAGCTAAGGGGGTCTGACCAGATTATGGACTCCAGTTAACATATAACTGAACATGAATGGTTGGCTGACTCCTGGTTTATTATTTGTAACAAATGTACCACATTCATGGAAGGCGTTACTAATAGAGGAAACTGGGTATATGGAACTCTAAGAACTATATTTTCTTTTTTTTATAAAACTAAAAACTGTTATTAAAATAAACTTGATTTAAAAGAAAAAATCACCAACATGCAAAGAAGCAGAAAATACAACTAATAACAAAGGGGGGGTGGGGAATCAAGAGAAATAAACGCAGAGATAACACGGGTGATAGAATGATACGCTCCGTGTGTTCAGGAAGTAAAAGAAACTGTGTCACGGGCAGCGGCTCCCGGGGCCCCCCCCCCCGGAGAGGCCTAAACCTATCAGCCACATTTTGGACCCCAAGAGAAAAGGCTAAAAGTATGTCTGCCTCAAAGGTCCTCTACTGTCCATAAGGACCCTCATTATGCCATAGGGTTTCGGGGAGGAAGGGGGAACAACTTCCACTCTTTGTTGAAAGTTTACTACACTTATAAACAAAGGGAGGAAACCAGAGTAAGGAAGCGGCACGGTACCGTCTGAGAACACGTGCAAAACTGTGTTAACTACTAAAGAAAACACAGAATTTATCTGGCTGGGAGACTGCTAATTTGAAGACTTTGAGCTCCCTCTGCTTTTTTTTATTATTAAATCATAAACACATAGATCATGTATATATCAATTAATGCACTTATGTAAGCCTTTGGTTTTGACTTTGGTGGGGGTGGGGACGGGGATACAGCTACACCTGGGACAGGACTCTGTTCCCCAAAGGAGCTTCCCCACTTAGGAAGAGGGGAAATGGTTCTCCGTGCCCCTCCCCCAGGCCCCAGCTTGCGCTAAGGTCCTTGGCCCACACACAACACCTGGGCAGACTTGAGCCAATCCTGCAGCTAGCGGAAGGGGGATGAAGAAAAGCCCTCCCACAGCTCAGCAAGGGGACGGACGCACGAAGTGTCTCCACCGGGGGTCTTGGAAACAGGGCAGGGCTGATAAATACTGCTGGACCACTCCATATTTATTAAATGCATGGGAGGGCTTATTTAGGGCTCCTCCCCAGGCTACAAGGGGTCCCAGCAATGAGTCCACATGGTCAAATACTTTCTGTGAAACTTGGAAACGGTGTTGGGGACACTCTCTCCCCTTCCCAACCTCCCCTCTGTCCTCTTCTTGTGTCATGTGATATTGACGGCATTATTACTCCTGGGATCTGACACGAGGCAAGTTGACTTAAAGGTACATTTGGTTTGGTTTCAGAGGACACACACATGCAAGTTGTATGCTGTTTGCAGTCACGTCTGTGTGTAAGTGATGTCCTGCTAGGCCTTGCAGTACACTTGGAGCAGTCACTTCCAAGAATGTCCCCATGACCTGCTGGCCCCCATCCGCACCAAGCACAGGTGAGAGGTCATACCGCCATAAGGATGTGCGCTTCAGGGGAGGAGAAATGCAGCTTTAAATGGATGCGCTAGAAGCCAATTGGTGGGAAATTCTCCTAAATACCTAAGTTTTAAAACTTTAAGCAGGGGAGTCAGTTCTCATAGGTACCTGGTTAAAACACAAGTTTCCACTGTCAGAAAGATACTCAATAAATAGTGTATAGAATTGTAAACGTACCACACATTTTTTGCACCAAATCAAATGAAATAAAACTTGTCAAAACTCCTGGGTTTGATTGGGAGGAAAAAAGAACAAAATTCCTAAGTTTCTAGGACACAGGATTATTACAAATAGCATAACCGAGGATGAGGTGGCAAGATTCATGCCTTCCTTACGCACACCTTAACTCATCTGATACATCTTGTCCTTACAAAGCCTGACAGTTCCAGATAAAACAGCATGCAAAATTGCCACCAACCCAGCAAAGTAGCCTGCAGAAACAAATGTTCCCGTGAAAAACTCCTACACATATCCCATCAATAATTCAGCATCGATAGTACAAGAATAATCTGATTACACAAGCATAGGGCTCGGTTTTTAAATGCATTTGAATTGCTTTCGTGTATGCCTTAATTTCAGATGAATTTTCTGCTTTTTTCTACAATTATTGATCATTCCGAAACTTGAACTCAATAGAAAGTATGTATCCTAGTTGAAGCAAAAAAGGAAATTGAAAGAATAGAGTTTGGCAAGAGCCTCAAAGTGTCAAGAACTCTCCTATGAAACAATTGGAAACTAAAAACTCTGGTGGTTGAAACTCTATATGCAGAACTATTTCAAAAAGAATGATAGATGAGAAAATATTGATAATGATGACAACCCAACAAATAAGAAGAATCAGAATACTCCCAGACATGAAATAAAACCTTCCAAATAGAAAATACAATTTCTACTGTCAGCACAGCCTCATTTTAATGAACATGTTGACTTCCCTAAGACTGTGAACTTTCATCCTGGCCTGTTAAAATGAGCAATTCCCAGCAACACTGTGAATGCAAATTTTTCTGCCTCCGAAATCATGATCCCAATTTACAGAGAATCAAACAGAACATAATAATATTTGTTAAAATGCTTCTCAAGTAGATATTATAAGACAGACTTAAATATAAAAACATTGCTACAAAATCTTGGCTGGCCTATTCCAAATGAAGAATGTGTATTGGGTTTTGGTTGTTATTAAATATTTTTAATAAGACACATTAATTATAACAGGTCAGATTGCAGACTGGATTAGATCTCAAAAATCGGGCAACATCGCAGAATGCAACGAGGCTGTTTACTCGGATTATATATAAATGCATTAAAATGTACTTTACCATTGCCTTGAAAGACAAGGAGAAACATTACAGTCTTATTTTAAAGTACTAAGAAGAGTAGCAGAGAGTATTAAACTGATAAATGAGAAGGGTCACTTGTAAAGGAACACAGAGAGTGGTGACTTCACACGGGAATTCCAGGGAATCAGACTAATGCTAGATGGGACCAATTTTCACATGAGTGCCTGGAAAACTGTAAAATGAAAGGAAAACCAGGACTTATTTATCCCAAACAGTTCGATAATGAAAATAAGGAAAAACATGTACAAAATGAAATGAGACATCAAGTAAGAAATTAAACAGCAAATAATACTATTGCTACAAATTTTACAATAGCAAATTGCTTTTGTATGCCATTATTGTGTGTTACTCTAAAATAGCAAACCCGTTTGTTACACAGAAAATCGATTTTTAACTTTGTCAAAATTCATCTGAAATTAAGGCATAAGTAAGAATAATTTGAACAGCTTCGTCTTTTCCTACAGAATGAAGGTCTAGACAGCTGGAACTTTAGTGTCTCACACTTGCCACGAGCCACATGACAGACAACATGGCAATCAGAAGAGGCGCTGAAGTTCCCAGCACCCTTTCACAAAGTTAGTAAGTACTGAAAATACATTCTGTATATACCTCGGCTTATCCCTCAGTCACCTCCAGGAAAACTGCCTTCCTGGTCCCTGAAGCTGTTGACGACATCAGGGGTTCTGACAGTTACATGCTCTTTAATCGCCCACACTCTACAATTACACAGCGCAAGCACATAACATTTTAAAGGCTTGAATAATATGCTCTACAAGTCAGAAGGAAAACGCCCACACAAACGAAACAGGGGAAGGCTGCTTAAAAGGTATTAAAGGTTGCACAAAAGGCCACATATTTATATGAACTGTCCAAAACAGGCAAACCCAGAGTGAGAAGGTAGCTCAGTGGAGGCCGGGGGCTCGGAGGAGAAGGGAGCCTGAGAAAGAACTACGAATGGGTATGGGGTTTGGCGAGCGTTGATGAAAATGATGTTTTTAAAATTGGATAGTGGTAATTGTTGAACAATTTTGTGACTATACTAAAAAGCTACTGAAATATGTATATTTTAAAGGGTGAATTTTGTGGCATGTGAATTACATCTGAATAATATTTTTTCAGAGTCTCACATTGTCACCCTTGATAGAGTGCCATGGTGTCAGAGCTCACAGCAACCTCAGACTCTTGGGCTCAAGACCCTCTTGCCTCAGCCTCCAAGTAGCTGGAACTACAGGTGCCAGCCATAACACGTGGCAATGTTTAGAGATGGGGGTATTACTCTGGCTCAGGCTGGTCTTGAACCTGTGAGCTCAGGCAATCTACCCACCTAGGCTAGGATTATAGCCTAGGTGAGCTACCGTGCAAGGCCTACATGTCAATATTTTAAAAGTAAACAAAGGTTGAATATGCCAGCATGTTAACTGCCATTTGGAAGAACAAAAGTTAGTTCAGTAAAAAAAAAAAATTTAAATTTTCTTATTCCTGATTTATACATATATAAAGGATTTCCATTTATTTATTAAATAGAAGATACAGAAAATTATTGGACTATGAAACAAAAGTGATTAAGGATGAACACTGAAATTAATAAAAATTATACTAACTTCAATAAGAAAATTATAAGAAAAATTGAGGAAGAGAAATTTCGAATGGAAGTAATGAATAGACCCTTGCATTATTTGATAATGCTATAAATAAAAAAGGAGTCAGGCTCAGCGCCAGTACTCAGTGGTTAGGGCTCCCACCACATGTACCAGGGCTGGCAGCTTCGAACCCGGCCTGGGTCTATAAAACAACAATGATGACTGCAACAAAAAAAAAAATAGCCAGGTGTTGTGGCCGGCACCTGTAGTCCCAGCTACTTGGGAGTCTGAGGCAAGAGAATCAATCACTTAAGCCCACGAATTGGAGGTTGCTGTGAGCTGTGACGTCACAGCACTCTACCCAGGGCAACATAGTGAGACTCTGTCTCAAAAAAAAAAAAAGTGAATCATATGAAATTTTGCTGAATTTTCATAGTGACTTAAAACTAAACTAAAACTAGAGCAGTGCCTGTGGCTCAAAGGAGTAGAGTGCGGCCCCATATGCCAGAGGTGGTGGGTTCAAATCCAACCCTGGCCAAAAACTGCAAAAAAAAAAAACAAAACTAAACTAAAACTCATAATTGTTTCTGTTGTAAAGACATTGATGACAACTGCTTAAGAACAACGGTCCTCAATTTAATGAGTACTGATGATTACTCTTGCCCAAGAAAACATGAATAATGTGCAATCTTACATTTCCCACAAGAAAGAAATCTGAAATTCCAGCAAATGAGACGACAAAGCCTAAAAATGTACATGATATTACCAATGAGTGCCAAAGCTAAAACTCTTCTTAACCATAAAAAAATTTCAGTAGAGGAAAGACTAATTTATCTTCGTTCTTTCTCTCTAGAAAATACTCATAATATGCAGAGGTAAGTGGCCAAAGACAGCAGGGAAAACAAAACTGAAACACATCAAGCAGTTTGCTGGTAAATGTATTATTATTTTCCTAGATTTTTGAAGTTGGTGATGTTTACATTTGTCAGCTTTTTAATTTTTTTTTTTTTTGAGACAGAGTCTCACTATGTTGCCTTGGTAGAGTACCGTGGTGTCATAACTCACAGCAACCTCAAACTCTTGGGCTTGAGAGATCCTCTTGTCTCAGCCTCCTGAGCAACAGGGACTACAGGTGTCCACCACACCTGTAGCTTTTCTGTATTCTAAAAAAGCTAGAATAGCTAGCTAGCTTTTCTAGAATAAAAAAACAATAGCTAGCTTTTCTATTTGCCGTGGAGATGGGGTCTCACTTTTGCTCAGGCTGGTCTCAAACTCCTGAGCTCAGGCAAATCCACCCACCGGGGCTTCTCCCAGAGTGCCAGGATTATCGATGTGAGCCACTGCGTTAGCCTTTTTCATATTTAATACTTATATATTTATATTATATTTACATTATAGTAAATACTTTAATTTTTAATATTCGTAGCATTTTCTCATTTTCAGTTAACGTTACCTTTTGTACCTAATTTTGTTCTCTTAATTTTATATTCTTTTCCTTACAGAATATTTCCCTCCCCAAATTGTTTGACTTGCTGAGAATTCTCAGCTTATTTAGATTAGAGGAAAAAAAAACAAACTTTAGAATTTTTATAAAATGTTAAGTTCACAGATTCAGGGAGAATCGACATCTTTATAGGAATAAATTTTTTCTAAGAACCTTCCCATTTCTCCGAGTCAGCCTTGGAGTCTCTCAGGAGCCTTTCCAAGTTGGCTTCATAAGGGTTTTGCACATTCCCTGTGACACTGTTCCTAACATTTTATCTAGGAAGTTCCCTTCCTGTGTTACATCTTCTAACTGAATACTGTTTTTATATATTTCCTATTAGTAATTTTATTTTTTCTTTTTTTCTGATTTCTTTTTTTCATTTTTATTATTTTTTATTGTTTGGGATTCACTGAGGGTACAAAGAATCAGGTTAGACTGATTGCATTTGTTAGTAAGTCCCTCTTACAACTGTGTCCCACCCCCAAGAGGTCTGTCACACACCGTGACCCCCCCTTCCCTCCCTCCATTTAATTTTTTCCTAATCGTTGTAACACTTGTTATTACAAGAATGGGTGGGACGCATACGTAACAAAAAATAATCACGTGCACTCTGTGGACCATTTGAAGACCTAGACTGCTACTAATACCAGAGTATTAGCTACTGCTAATACCTGTGTGCTGGCCCCACCCTATTCCCCTATTCCCCAAAGATACCACCACCATCAACTGTGTTTATTATTCCTGTGATTTCTAAAAGTGATGTAACACTGTGTATATTAATTCCTACACACTGTTTAGTTTTGCTGACACAATGCAATATACAATGTATACAACGGTTCTATTTTCTGAGACTTGAGTAAATGTTGTGTTGCTGAAATATATCGAGTTGCAAGCAGCTGTGGTTTAGACTTTGCTACTGTGTATTATAAAATATTCCACTGTATGAATATACTATGATTTATTCAGCCATTCTCTGGATAAGGGACGTGTTGTCATCTCCAGGTCTTTTTTACTGTAGACAGGGCAGCTATGAACAAGTCCTTGGTTTCTTGGTATCCATACACAAGGTTTTCTTTGGGGCCTACCTAGCAATAAAACCTGTTGGTCTGTAGCTACACAAATGTTCGGCCTTATGCAATAATGCCAGATTGCTTCTCAAAGTCATCATCCTGACTCACACTTTCCCCAGAAGTATAAAACTCCCCATCGAACCATTACCTATTTTCAGACTTCTAATTACTGCCAATGCTGTGGATGCAAAATGGAATCTCATCATGGCCTTAATTTCTATGTCCCTGTTTACGAAAGAGGTTAAATGCCTTCCTATGACTTTATTTGCCAAGCACGTCCCCGCTTATGCAAAATGTTTGTTTTACCAGTGGGTAAGCCGGTAAATAAGCTGGTAAATAAGTTTTTCTAACTTTGTTGTGGGAATTCTCTTCACATTCTGGAATCTAATCCTTTATCAGATATGTTGCAAATGTAGAATTTCTGTAAAACCATGGCTTATTAATTCACACTTTCTTTATGGTTTACATTTGTTCTTTAAAAAAGTTCTTTATGGCTCAGTGCCCGTAGCTCAGTGATCAGGATGCCAGCCATACACACTGGGCTTGGGCTTGGCGGGTTTCACTGGGCTTGGCAGGTTTGAACCCAGCCTGGGCCTGCTAAACAACAATGACAACTACAACAAAAAATAGCTGGGTGTTGTGGCAGGTGCCTGTTGTCCCAGCTACTGGGGAGGCTGAGGCAGAGAATCTCTTAAGCCCAAAAGTTTGAGGTTGCTGTGAGCTGTGACATGCAGCACTCTACAGAGGGCAACATAATGATACTCTGTCTCAAAAAAAAAGTTCTTTCCTATCTCAAGGTTAAAAATGTATTTTTCTACCTAAAATATTTAAGTTTTGCTTCTTACATTTAAATCTTTAATCCATTTGGAATTGGTTTTTATAATACGGAATAAGATAAAAAATCCAATTTCTCTCCATATTGGTATCATCTGGCCCAGCACCATTTTAATTGGAATTGTATTAGCTCTGGGGTTCAACTGGAGAGAATCCATATCTTTACAATGCTAAGTTCTCCTACCTTGAACTTTAAGTCTATTGTAAGGTCATTCTATTATGTTGTGTGTGTTTTTGCATACAGGGCTTCCATATGTTTTGTTAGATGCACTCCTGTGTTCCTTATAATCTTATGTCATCCTCTTTTATTAAAATCCAATTTTATTAATAGGATTGCATTTGTTTTTGCAGTTTTTGGCCAGGGCTGGGTTTGAACCTGCCACCTCCAGCATATGGGGCTAGCGCCCCACTCCTTTGAGCCACAGGCGCCGCCCAATAGAATTGCCTTTTTTAATAAAAATCCTAACATTTTTATTAAAAGTTAATTAATTAAAAACTATACTTTCTAAGAATTAGTATATAGAAATTCATCAGTCAGTGTTGATGTGGTGACCTGCTGGTAGCCACCTTGTGAGACTGTCTTCTGAGAGATGTATGATAGAATCCCTACCTTTTGGGTAAGTAATCTTAATATCTACAAAGACAAAAAAGGACAATTATTTGGGGTTCATTCTTTCTAGTATTTGACCTTTATCTCCTTGTCCAACAATGTTTGATGTCATATTGTATTGATTATGATATTTAGAGGAAATGCTTTTATCAAAAAAAAATTTATAAATACCATTGATCAGTTCCTCCTCCTAGTTGGCAAAGAGTTTTTTTTTGGTAAGACAGAGTCTCACTTTGTCACCCTCAGTAGAGTGCCATGGCGTCACAGCTCACAGTAACCTCCAGCTCTTGGGCTTAGGCAATTCTCTTGCCTCAGCCTCCTGAGTAGCTGGGACTACAGGTGCCTGCTACAATGCCCAGCTATTTTTTCTTTCTTTTTTTTTTTGTTTGCAGTTTGGCCAGGGCTAGGTTCGAACGCCCCACCCTCAGTATATGGGGCCCAGCGCCTTACTCACTGAGCCACAGGCGCCGCCCTGGCTGTGAGTTTTTAAACACAGTTGAGTGTTGACTTTCATCAAATGATTTTTCTGCCTGTACAGAAATTATCAAATGATATTTATCTTCTCATTTGTTAACATGGTAAACATTTATAGATGTCCTGGTACGTATTAAACTCCTTGTATTTCTAAGTAAATACAACTTGTTTGTGACATATTAAGCTTAAACATCGGTGTCTTAGAGCTTGAAGCTTGCTGCTTCCGTCTCTCCCTGACTGGTGAGGGGCTGGGTCTTGGGAGACGTCACCTACTGCCTGTGAATCTCCAGCAAGGCATCAGTCATCGCCAGGACCTAGTCATTTTGCCACGAGGGGGAGTCCTTCCCAATACCTCAGCTTCCACGGTTGTAGAAGCCGAATGCTCTGGGAATTTTTTATCTGGACATCTCAATGGTTATGTGTAAAGCTTTGTGAGCTAATTCTCTCAGATTCATATCATCTTCAAATGAGGGAAGTTATCTCCTCCTCCTACTTTTATGTGGTCCTTCCACAAGGAGGATCCTGGTTTCCCATAAATAGAATCAACATATTTTCTCAACTGGTCAACCTCAGAATACACACGAGAGGATCTAAACCTCTATGGACAAACTAAGTAGTGTTCAGTAGGCCTTTGCAGCCTTTAGAATATATACCAATGGATTATTCTACTGTGTGGTATTTTAACAAATAGCTTTACTTATTTCTGTTTGTATTACATTTTAGTTTTCTGCATTCTTGTATATTTTACGTTTTGAATATATAAGACATTAACATGACTATAATCATCAATAAGTTAAGAGTATACTTTGAAGGAGAATTGGAATGTTGCTAACACAGAGAAATGTTATACGCCTGAAGTGATGGATACCTCAATTACCTGGACTGGGTTAATTCACACCGTATGTCTGTACCAAACATATATACTCTATAGAGATACGCAATGATTTTATAGCCATAATTAAAAACCAAAAATTTTTAAAATATGTTAATATTATTTAACAGCTTCCCCGGCAGTTTTTGGTCTCAGCACCTTACAGGCCCTTTCAACATTATTCCCACTCCTCTCGTGTTGTGGGGGTTTGAGCTCACGAGTGTCTAATTTATACTCTGGCTTATTTCTGGGAAAGCATGTGCTACGCACATTTACACACGAGAAGGTATCACGCCAGCTGGGTCCCTTTAGCAGCTTGCCTTTTTCACTTCATATACCTGATGAGTGGATGGGGATCACCTCATTCTTTTATTTTTTAACGTAACTGCATTGTCCACACATAGCTTGTTCAGCCAGATTCCTATGTGTGGGAAATAAGAGTTAAAGTCCATGCATGAAAAGAAAACTGAAAGAGGGCATCCAAAATCATCCAAAAATTTACACAATACCAAAAACAAGTTGTGAAACACAAGCTTTTCTAAATGTCAATAGTAACAAATTGCAATGCAAATTTAAACCACAATGAGACAGTGCTTTCCCAGGCTCTAAAAAGTCTACAATTAAGAAAACAGAAAACATGGAGTGTTAGTAAAGATGTGAGGCAATCAGGACGCTCAAGCAATCATGAGATGAAAAAAACTCTCCTCTACTGTTGCAGAGAGTGTAAATTGCAACCGTGAACAAGCGTTTAGCGATATCCAGTCAAAGGTGGTCATATGTATTAAGGTGATGTGATATCACCACTCCCAGGTATATGCTCAACAGAAACACATATGCACACCAACAGACAGATACTAGAACTCTTATGGAATACCACTCCTAATAGCTCAAAACTGGAAATGACCCAAATATTCATCAACAGTGGAACAGCTAGATAAAAAATGGCCGTAATATTCACACAATGAAATGGCAATGAGAAAGAAGAATCTCCAGCTGTATACAGCTGCAGAGATGAACCTTACAAAGGTGGGGAAAGTAAGCCAGATCCAAATAAGAACACACCGTGTCACTGAATTTACACAAAGTTCAAAAACAGGTGAAACTAACCTACAAAGTTAGAAGCCAGAGCAGAGGTGGAGAGAGATTCTGAAGTCAGTGTGAGGAGCTGTTTCTGGGGTTGGAGGGTGGTAGCAATGGTCTGTTTCTTGATCTGGGTCTGTAAGTGGGTTCATTTTGTGACGATTCAACAAACCACACCCTGAGATGCATTTTTCTACACAAGCTGCTTACTTCAATTAAAAAGTAGTTTTTAAGTTTCAGCTACATAATGAAAAAAAGGGACAAAAATCACTAAGTTTACCTAAATGCCTAAAAACAAATGCAAGAACTATGATGAAAACCAGAATGACTGTTTTATATTCAAGCGTCAAACAACTAGCTCAAAATTACGGCAGCCTACCAGGTGCAGCAGCTCATGCCTATAATCCCAGCACTCTGGGAGGCCAAGGAAGGTGCACTGCCTGAGCTCAGGAGTTCGAGACCAGCCTGAGCAAGAGCGAGACCCCATCTCTAAAAATAGCCAGGCATTGTGGCGGGCGCTTGTAGTCCCAGCTACTTGGGAGTCTGAGGCAAGAGGATCACTTGAGCCCAAGAGTTTGATGTTGCTGTGAGCTATAAGGCCACAGCAGTCTATCAAGGGAGGCAAAGTGAGGCTGTCTCAAAAAAAAAAAAATGATAGCAGCCTTACGGGGTCTGGAGTTTGATCTTCAAAATGAATATGCACCTCAAATGCTAACAAGTAAAACCAGTGCTGCAGGAGGAAATACCGAGCTCTCCCTGTAGTTTGAAAATCTTCCACCAAAGACGCTGCGTGTGAGCTACACTCGTGCAGGACGAGCATTGAGAGGCAGTGAGGAGAGAAGGCGAACTTTCTCCTGTCGGCGGCCGTCATTATCTTAAAATTCTGAAACCATTACCTAATATAGCTGAAAAATTACACATGAAGTCTAACTCTTTCTTTCTTTCAGATCAATACGAGGGTGCATTTGATTAGGTTACACTGTTCGCATTGGTGGGGTAAAGTTTGAGTTGCAGTCATGTCCTTGACCCAGCAGTATGCCGCACACCCCAGCATTGTGCCCGTTAGGTGGGGACTTACTAAAAGTCTAACAATTTCAGACTAAAGAAAAAAGCCTAATAACTATAGATCTTTTTCATTTCAGAATATTAGGGGATACACGTTTTGTTTATATACTTTTATTTTCCTACAGATTGTGTCAAATTTATACGTGTGCCCATCAGGCAGACAGTATGTGCTGTACCCAGCAGGTGTAAACTCACCCATCACTGCCACCTCCCCGCCTCCGAGCCCCCCCAGCTTGATTTTCACTGAGGGTTACTTCCACGTTCACTTATGTATTGATCCATTATTTCCAATTTGGTCCTGAGTACATGTGTTTATTTCTCCATTCTGGTGATGTTTCACTTAAAAGAATGGTTTCCGGGCGGCACTGTGGCTCAGTGAGTCGGGCGCCGGCTCCATATACCCAGGGTGGTGGGTTCAAACCCAGCCCTGGCTGAATTGCAACAAAAAAATAGCCGGGTGTCGTGGCGGGCACCTGTAGTCCCAGCTACTTGGGAGGCTGAGGCAAGAGAATCACCTAAGCCCAGAGGTTGCTGTGAGCTGTGACTTCATGGCACTCTAATAAGGGCAACAAAGT
>CAUYTI010133707.1:0-51996 GCA_963575145.1 Galago senegalensis
TTTTTTTGAGACAGAGCCTCAAGCTGTCCCCCTGGGTAGAGTGCCCTGGCATCACAGCTCACAGCAACCTCCAACTCCTGGGCTCAAGCGAGTCTCCTGCCTCAGCCTCCCAAGTAGCTGGGACCAAAGGTGCCCGCCACAACGCCTGGCTATTTTTTTCAGTTGCAGCCGTCGTTGTTTGGTGGGCTCAGGCTGGATTTGAACCTGCCACCTTAGGTGTATGTGGCTAGTGCCTTAGCCACTTGAGCCACAGCCACTAAGCCCAGAATCACATTTGTAGAAATAATATAAAACATTAGACAATCTATTTCAAGGTTTTTCATATGTAAATTTTGTAAGTAATAAGGGCACAGAAAGGGCCAGTAAGGGAATCTCCATAAAAAGTTCACAAGAAGGGCTGGGCATGGTGGCTCACACCTATAATCCTAGCACTCTGGGAGGGTGATGCTGGTGGACTGCTTGAGCTCATGAGTTTGAGACCACCCTGAACAAAAGCAAGACCCTCATTTCTACTAAAAATAGAAAAACTGAGGCAAAAGTATTGCTTGAGCCTGAGTTGGAGGTTGCTGGAGCTATGATGCACTCTACCCAGGGTGACAGCTTGAGACTGTCTCAATAAAAAAAAAAAGTTCACAAGAAAGGATGATAAGGCCAGGTGCAGTGGCTCACGAATATAATCCTAGCACTCTGGGAGGCCAAGGCTGGTGGATTGGCTGAGCTCACAGGGTCAAGACCAGCCTGAGGAAGAGGAAGACCCGGTCTCTAAAAGTAGCCAGGTGTTGTGGTGGGCACCTGTAGTCCCAGCTACTTGGCAGGTTGAGGCAAGAGAATCGCCTGAGCCTAAGAGTTTGAAGTTGCTGTGAGCTGTGACATCACAGCACTCTACTGAGGGTGACATAATGAGACTCTGTCTCAAAAAAAAAAAAAGAATGAATTCATTTTCTTCTAGTAAGTTTTGCTGCTCATTTTCTTATTTTATCCCAAACTGATTCCACTAGAACAAAGACCTGTTACCTGTAAGACCAAAAATAGTATAACAAAAATTGCTCAGTCCCAAGAGAGCCGCAAATAAAGAAGCCTGCGGTTATGGTTTGTGAGGAGATAGCACAAGAAGGCTAAGTTATAGGAAAATGTAGAGTTTTACTCAAGAGTTAATTTGTATTAAAAATACATGTTTCTACCAAATAGTATGTAAACAGAAAATTATATGGACATTGCTTATTTCTGGACATTTCTGATTTATAGCAAGAAGTATTAAAAACATGAAATTGATATATGGGGAAGTAAGGTGTTCTTTCTCTCTTTTTTTTTGAGACAAGGTGTTGCTCTGTCGCCTGGCTAGAGTGCACTGGCTTGATCATAGCTCACTGTAAGCTCACACTCCCGGGTTCCAGGGATCCTCCTGTCTCAGCCTCCCAAGTAGCTGGGGTTATAGGGGTGTGCCACCACGCCTGGATAATGGTTTCTTTTCTTTTCTTTTTTTTTTTTAGTATTGATTAATTTATTATTTAATTGGCAAACTTTTCTAACTATATTTTTCTCAGATATTTAAATAATTTCATTTTTAAATATTGTCTTCGAGGTTGCCAGTAGACAATCCTGTCTTTCCCCCCCATTCAGTTCACTCTCATGTTCTCTGAGGGGACTTTTCCCTACCTTTTCCTCTTTCTTGAAACCCCTACCTCTGTCTTCCCCATCCTGGCTCTTCCATGATCAATTTCCTATTTCACTAAGAAGTCAGAAGCAATCAAAAAGGGACGTCTACACCCTTCCCCGTATCCTTCCTTCTTCACTGACAGCTGTGTTCTCTGTCCTTAGCCCTCTTGACACTCCAGATGCTGTTCTAGGAATAGTCTTTTTTCTCTTCTGTCTCACACCTCCCTCTTTATTGAGCCCATCCCATTAGTATAAAAATATGCTGTACTGTCCCTCGTCTTACAAATAGACAAAACCTGCCCCACCTCACATCCTCTCTTTACTCATAACCTCATATTTCTGTTCTGTTTTTAGAGCGAAACTTCACATAAGAATTGTTTATTGGCTGGGTGCAGGGGCTCCCGCCTGTAATCCCAGCACCGTGGGAGGCCAATATGGGTGGATTGCTTGAGCAGCCTGAGCAAGAGTGAGACCCTGTCTCTATTAAAAACAGAAAATCTAGCCAGGTGTTGTGACAGGTGCCTGTATTGTCAGCTACTTGAGAGGCTGAGGCAGGAGGATCACTAAAGCCCAAGAGTTTTAGGTTGCTGTGAGCTGTAACGCCATGACATTCTACCCCCAGGGCAACAGGGTGAGACTCTGTCTTAAAAAAAAAATTTTTTTTAAATTCTCTTTATCCCACCCCCAAAAGGCTTTAGCCTGAGAGCATTCTAGCAAAGTGCCTGTTCACCAATGCTCTCTACACTGCAAAGTCAAAGACCATTCTCAGTCCTCATGTTCCAAGACCTCCAGCAGTGCACAATGCAGTCGCTTACTCTTCCTCTTCTGAAACACTGTCTTCTCTTGGTTTTCAGGACAGTGCTCTCCTCTGTCTCCTTCCTCTGCCTCACCCATTGTTTCTTTGCTGCTTGTCTTCTCTCCCCACCCTCTAACGCACTGGATTGCCCCACACTTGCACCTTTTCTTTGTTTATATTCATTTCTTCTATTTAATCAAGTCTCAGGGCTTTGATGCTAACTATATGCTGATGATGTCATGCTTTCCAAAGTCTTTCTCCAGCCCAGATCTCCCCACTGCACTCTGGGGCTGACACATCCAACTGCCTACTTGACGCCCGGCTGGATATTAATAGGGATCTGAAATCTAACACGTCTCACACTCAGGTCCGACTTGCTCCTCCCACAGTCTCTCAGGAAGTGAAAATGCCCTTCTTCCCGTTACTCAGACCCCTTGCTGGGATTCCTGAAGCAGCTTCATCTACCTATTTCTGTCCTTGTCCCTTCCATGCTCACCCCACTTGTCTGTTCCCTACCTAGCAGCCATAAGTCGGATACTTTCACACTCTGCTCCAAACCTCACATCTTTTTATCCCACTTAAAATATAAACAGCCGTCCTTATTATGACGGCCGGCCGGTAAGACTTCTTATCACCTGACCTCCTCTCCACTCTGCTCTAGACAAACATCTCCCGGCAGTGAACATGCCAAGAACCCTCCTCCTCCGAGGCCTTTGTCCTTGTTCCCTCTGCCTCACAGCCTTTCTCCAGATGTCCGCCTGTTCTGCTTCCCCCTCCTTCAGGTTTTCACTCCAGTATCATCTTCACTAGTACTGCTACATCCAGAACAGCAACATTTCTCTCCATCACGGCTCTGCTGCCCTGCTTTAGTTTTTCTCCGAAGCACGTGTCCCCATCTTTACATTAGGTATTTCCTTGCTAGTTTATTGTTTGTTTTCCTGTTAGAATAGAAGCTCCAAGAAGGCAGGGACTTAGTCGAGTATCTAGAACAGGGCCTAGTACATGGGAAGGCACTTAGAGTTGTTTATTAAAGAAATGAGCATGTCCACAGAAGCTGTACTAAAAATGTTAGTTAGTAAAATTTTACCCCAAACCAGAAGATGACAAAAGACCTATGGCTTAGGTGATTTAGAGTGTGAAGTGCTCATTGGTGCCAGGTAATAGTAACCCCTGTGAGGGTCAGGTCAGTCTCTCCGGAAAGGAATTACCCCCTCACTGGTATTCGCCTAGAGGCACTATAAAATATTAATGTGAATATTTAAACAAACCTCTATTATACTTTCAGATGGATAATCCATTTGTTGAACATAACTTACGTTTTAAAACATGGGTCACCAGACATCAGTTGCATACTGATCAAAACCTAGACATAAGAAGAAGAAATATCATGATTATAAAAGATTTCCTTTTTTTTTCCCCAGTGTTAACTATACTTCAAGTCATCATGGTGGAGTATTGGGAAACGTTTTTTATTAGCACTAATCTTGCCTTGGCTAAATCTCACTGGCTGCGACACTCCCACAGTGCAAAGCTGCAGGAGACGTCTTGAGAGCAGACACCACGTTCTGCTAATCCACACTTCCTCCAATATCCTCTATTTAAATAGCATTAAAATTATAGCAAATAACCTACAAATTTTCCTTTAAGATATGTAGTGTAAATTAACTATTCCATATAAACTCAAAGGACATAAATTTTGTCCAAGAACACAGTATACGTAGCACACCTAAAATGTACACCGTATATACATCTTCACCAATGGAAACAGAATGTACTTTTAAATAATGTCTATCTATTCAATAAAGTAAATACATAGAATCTACCTATGTAACAGAGAAAGCTCTTGAAAAATTAATCTTTAATAAAATTGACAAATTTTATTCTACATAAAATTTGAAAATGCAAGATAATGTTATGAATAATTGGGGTATCTACCAATATATAGCAAATGTATAAAATATCTGTGGAAAGATTCATAATTGTCTTTCCTCTGGGAAAGACTCTGACTCTGATTGCCTCTGGGATGGTACACAAAAGATATTTGAATATCTCTGTATTTCTTTTTTTTTTTTTTGAGACAGTCTCAAGCTGTCACCCTGGGAAGAGCCCCATGGTGTCATAGCTCACGGCAACCTCAAACTCTTGGGCTTAAGCAATTCCTTGCCTCAGCCTCCTGAGTAGCTGGGATTACAGGCACCCACCACGATGCCTGGCTATTGTTCTTTTTTTGTTGCAGTTGTCATTGTTGTTTTAGCTGGCCCGGGCTGGGTTTGAACCCGCCAGCCCTGGTATATGTGGCCGGCATCATAACCACTGAGCTATGGGTGCCGCCTATCTTTGCATATCTTTTTTTTTTTTTTTTTTGAGAAAGAGCCGCAAGCAATCCCCCTGGGTAGAATGCTATGGCATCATAGCTCACAGCAACCTCCAACTCCTGGGCTCAAGCGAATCTCCTGCCTCGGCCTCCCAAGTAGCTGGGACCACAGGCGCCTGCCACAATGCCTGGCTATTTTTTGGTTGCAGCCATCATTGTTGTTTTGGTGGGCCCAGGCTGGATTCGAACCCGCCACCTTAGGTGTATGTGGCTGGCGCCTTAGCCACTTGAGCCACAGGCGCTGAGCCAATCTTTGCATATATTAAAAAAAATATCTGAAGCAAATGAAAAAAAAATAAAAAGCATTAAATTATTGTTAGATTGAGTTATATCCAATATTAAATTACCACTACATATAGATTAAAGATTATTTTTAAGATTCAAAACCTTGCTAATTAAAAAAAAATTCATAGGCTCCACACCTGTAGTACAGTGGTTATGACGCCAACCACACACACTGAAGCTGGGGGGTTGGAACACGGCCCAGGCCTGTTAAACAACAATGACAACTGCAACAAAAAATAGGGGCCTTGTGGTGGGGCACCTGTAGTCCCAGCTACTTGGAAGGCTGAGGCAAGAGAGAATCACTTAAGCCCAAGAGTTTGAGGTTGCTGTCAAGGGTGACAGTGAGACTCTGTCTCCAAAAAACAAAAAAAAGCCATAATAATTCACTAGGAATAATCCTTGGGTGTGTGGCCATGCTAATCTAGTTTATCTGCCTTTACTCCCAGATTCCTGTGGTGTTTAAGTGTCTGATAATGTTTCCCTCCAATTTGCCATGTTCATGCTTCAAGGGATACCTGATGGTGGCTTCTAAGGGTAAAAGTCTTCTGGCCTTTGTTCCAGTTTTAGATCAGGATTTAAAATTTTTCTAACACTTTCTGAGATGCTGCTACCCTCTGGCTCAGTGATTATCAACTGGTGTGCCATGAAAAATTTTAAAGATCATTAATTAAATTATTTTTGAAAGAAGTTCTAAGTACAGTAAGTATATTCTCTTTTTTACTCTTTTTTTTGAAACAGTCTCACTGTGTCACCCTGGGTAGAGTGCTATGGTGTCACGGCTCACAGCAACCTCAAACTCTTGGGCTTAAGCAATTCTCTTGCTTCAGCCTCACAAGTAGCTGGGACTATAGGCGCCTGCCATAACGCCCGGCTATTTTTTGGTTGTAGTTGTCACTGTTGTTTGGCAGGCCCAGGCTGGATTCAAACCTGCCAGCTGGTGCATGTGGCTGGTGCTAGAGCTGCTGAGCTATAGGCGCCGAGCCAAGCTACAGGTGCCAAGCCGAGCCATAGGCACTGAGTCCTTTTTATTTCGGATCAACATAATTTAAGTATGCCGTGGAAGTTTAACTGTAGGTTCAAGTGTGCTGTGAGATAAAAAATGGTTGAAAAACACTGCTCTATTTGCCGACTAGCTTTTAATAAGTAGTCACAGGACCTTTTTATGTTCTCATGGGAAAAATAAAGATAACAGTAATCGTAACAAGATGAATATCAATCATGATTTAAGAGTTCACAGGTACCAAGCATAAGCTAAATGTTTAACATGCATTATTTTATTTAATTTTTAATACTCCTATGTGAGAGCAATACTTTCTTTTTGTTGTTGTTGTTGTTGAGACAGAGTCTCACTCTGTCACCCTGGGTAGAGTGCTGTGGCGTGTCAGCCTACCTCACGTCAACCTCAAACTTTTGGGTTTAAGAGATCCTCTTGCCTCAGTCTCCTATGTAGCTGGGACTATAGATGCCCACCACAATGCCTGGCTAATTTTTCTATTTTTTGTAGAGACAGGGTCTTGCTTTTGCTCAGGCTGGTCTCAAACTCCTGAGCTCCAGTGATCCACGCACTTTGGCCTCCCAGAGTGCTAGGATTACAGGCCTGAGCCATCGATCCTAGCTGAGGATTGATTTCTGACAGGAAGAGGGACATGTCATCCATTTAATAGGAGGGAAAAAGGGCAATACACCCAGAGAAACAGGGAAATTCTGTGATGGAAAGATGAAGGAATTTAGTTTAATGGCTTCTGTTTTCTCCGTGAAGGATAAGCAGAGATCAGAGCGGTGTGTGGGGATATAGGAGAAAGAAGGCATAAAATAGAATATCTAAATTTGAAAAGTAAGTTTAAAAAGAAAAGTCAAGTACAATTGCTGGCAGTGAGCAGGAGTTCAGTAATTCCAGCCAGTGTGGTTGTGGATCTCCAGCAATGCTCAGCAAGTGGGCAGCAAGCACAACTGAATTCAATTAGGGGTGGGAATTATTCAGGGGACAGTGAACTGGGCCAGGAGTATTATTAAGGGTATGTATGATAATCACGGAATCCAAGCTGGGTAAAGAGGAAGTAGAGGCAAGTGGGGGCTAATGGATAGTGAGAAAGTGTAAGGTTAAAGGATCCAGAGGGCGGAAAATGTAAGATAACTGTAGGATATTTTGGAGTTAGTGAAGTTCCTGGGGTAAGAAAGTCTAGAGGGTGACCATGGGAGTAGGAATGCAGAGGGCAGACTTTGCTGCCGGTACGGGGTTTAAGGAACTGAGAGCCCGTAGGCACACCGAGATCAGCTTTTAGGAGAGTCTGTATAGAGGAGAGAGTCCATAAGGACAGCTCCCTGCACAGGTGGTGAAGCTGCCAAAAAACGATGACAGGGGAAGGGAAGTAGAAAGAAATTGTGAGACAGGAGCTAAGTCACTAATGAGAGAGAGAGAAGGTGGTCAAGAGATGACAGACACCAGGACTGGAGAGGGCACACACACAAAACACACAACAATAACCAACACCACTCAATGGGACCCTGCCAGACACCAACAAGAATGCAGCTGTGTGACACTGACATTATCAAGGTTATGAAACCTCACCAAGGTGGCAAGGTTTCAAACTTAGAAGTTTGGATGTTTGTGCCTTCCAAATCTCAGGCTGAAATTTGTTCCCCAGTGTTGGAGGTGGGGCCCAGCAGGAGGTGTTTGGGTCACAGGGGCATCCCTCCCATGGCTGTGCCCCCCTTGTGGTAATGAGTGCACACTCCCTCTATTAGTTCCTGCAAGAGCTAGATGTTCAAGAAGGCCTGATACCTCCTTCTCTCTCTCTCTCTCTCTCTCTCTCTCGTGCTTCCTGCCTCTTGTGCTCCCCATCCCACATGGCGCATCTGTTCCCCTTTGCCTTCCACCATGAGTGAAAACCCCCTGAACCCTCAGTGGAAGCAGGTGCTTCCTGCTCAGCCTGCAGAACCACGAGTCAAATACACCCAAGTTACCCAGCCTCAGGTATTCCTCTGTAGCAATACGAACAGACTAAGACAATAACTTAACGATCATGGGATAACTTGACAAAAATACAGCAAAAGGTTCATCCAGTGAGTTTAACTAGGTATAAGGTATTTTATGAACATTTTCTCTACTGATGTCACTTACTGCTATCATCAACTCTATGAAGCGTATCTTTTCTGATTACTAGAATACACAGTTCCTGATGGAATTAGAAACAGTAGGGCAGATGCCAGAAGTGGGTTCCACCTGCCACTTCACTAGTTAAAGAGAACCCAGTGACTTCTATGTACCCAGCACAGCGACTCTGGAAATCACCTTTAGAGGGCCACAAACATTTTAATGTAGGCATTCATTCATCATGCTCCTTACTCCCAACGAGTTATGTTGTGGTTGGTGTATTCTCCTCTGACCAAAGGAAAACTCCTTAGGCTCATGAAGGTGAACGCTTGTTACTTTCACTGTTTCTGCCATCTGGAAAGGTTTTGTTCCCTAGGTGGTGACTATGTCAGTGGTGTGCTTCACTTAATGACCTCAGCACTGATTCACATCTTGTCCTTTGCTTATTTACAGTCAGGAAAAAAAATCTCATTTGTTGACATGTAAATCTTGAAACGTGCTTACTTTAAGAATGGAATTGTCCTGTCTTGTATTTTTGGTATCATAGCCTTCCAGTAAACAACGACGAGTGGTATTTCCTGATCCAGCAAACTCGGCCAAGTTTAGATCTGCAAAGCCCAGCTATGAAAAGAAAGATAATTATATTAATAGAATATCTAGTAGGCTTCTATCATATTCTCCTTAAAAATAAACATTCAATCCATGCCCTAGATAGGTTTTCACAAACTTCAGAACTTAATACCTGTTCTGTTATATATTTTATATGTGTCTTTAAATTGCTTCACGTTTTATAAAAATGTACTACCTATTCTACTATTATCGTTTTTTTTTTTTGAGACAGAGTCTCATTATGCCACCCTCGGTAGAGTGCCATGACATCACAGCTCACAGCAACCTCCCACTCTTGGGTTTAAGTGATTCTCTTGCCTTAGCCTCCCAAGTAGCTGGGACTACAGGCGCTTGCCACAGTGCCTGGCTATTTCTTTGTTGTTGTTGTTGTTGTTGCAGTTGTCATTGTTGTTTAGGTGGCCTGGGCGGGTTATGAAGCCGCCAGCCTCGGCATATGTGGCTGGTGCTGTAACCACTGTACTACGGGCACCAAGCCTATTCTACTATTATCTTAAGCATCAAGATCTTTGAAAATCATAGATAAGATGTGCTGAACATATTTTTTCTGTGTTCACTGAAATGAACATATTATTACTAAAGTAAACATCATGCATATCAAACAATTAAAATCAGAAGTAGCAGTGGTATTTACAACACACTCTGAGAAATATTAGCAAACCAGTCATGATCACTTGCAGACACATAGAAGAACGATCAGATCCTCTTTCTATCCTCGTTCTGGCTCTATGCTGAGTTGACCTCTGGTGACTGCAGATAGTTGCAGGTTAAGTTTTCACTCTCTATGTGTGAGAACTGGATTGATTAAGACAAATCACGTACTTTCATTGTTATAGACCCCTTCTCTTTCACCACCTTTTCCATTTGCCTTGTTGATTACCTTTGAGCTAAATCTTTTTATGGAACCTACTTTTCCTCTTTCCCCAGACCTCTGCCTCACACCAATCCTCCCTGCTGGTAGCAGAAGTTCTGGTAAAACCTGTTTCTCCCCCTTTTTTCTACCCAGGTTTGGTCCCCATTTTCTGCAGTTAACAAAAGTTGCCCTAGAATCTTCCCTATGATGTTGCTGAGCCCTGATTCTCATTTCCAAGTGGTAAAACAAATAAATCCTCTCATATCATTATTTTCGAACAAACTGAGTCTACTCTATCTAAGTATGTACAGTCTTTTATTAACAAAAACATGAATTGAGCTTGCAATTAATTAAGCACATCTCCATAATAAAAAGTATACACTTCAAACACTGCTGTGATTTTAGTTGTTTACTTTAGGGTTTGTTTATTTATTTTTTTGAGACAGAGTCTCACTTTGTCACCTCAGTAGAGTGCCATGGAGTAATAGCTCACAGCAACCTCAGACTCCTGAGCTCAAGCGATTCTCTTGCCTCAGCCTTCTGAGTAGCTGATATTATAGGCACCCACTACAATGCCCAGGTATTTTTAGAGACAGAGTCTTGCTCTTGCTCAGGCTGGTCTCAAACTCCACCTGCCTCTGCCTTCCAGAGTGCTAGGATTACAGGAATGAGCCACTGCACCTGGCCTACTTTAAGGCTTTAAAATACACAGTGGGCACTCTGAATGGTATTCAAGATGAAGATTTTAATTGCAGGTGGAACATTATTTTAATAGCTTTTAGCTAGCATAGAAAGAATAAAGAATAAAAACAAAGAGAGCAGCTAAGGGGCCACAAGTTGCAAATGCAATAGGTTAGACACACATCAAGCTACAGGTAACATACATCTAATTTTCACATGGTTACTCTAGTCTTTTGCCTGTTTTAGGGGGATAGCAGATCAGCAAAAAAAGCCTGGATACATCCAGGGCAAAGCCTCATCAGACTGAGCATGTGACCACACATAGGGGCAAAGCCACATCAGGCTGAGCATGTGACCACACATAGGGGCAAAGCCACATCAGGCTAAGCATGTGATCACACATTAGTGACACACTTCACACATTTCCCCTTCCCTGTGAACCTCCAACATCTTTTTCCCATCCTCTATCTGATGATGACTTTGCTTCTTATTTCACTCGGGACATAAAAGCAATCAACAGAGCACTTTACTTCCACAAGCTCTTACTGCCAGCTACATCCACTCACCTACTTGTGCCTTCAGTGTTTAATGATACATGAGTTGAGAGGGAAAGCGGGGGAAGAAGTACATGTGTGGCAGGGAAAACATTAAATCCCAGGGCAAAGAGGCTAAAATAACAGTGCATCCTCTAAAAAGTTCATGAGGACGTGTCTGATGCATAAGGATGAGTGTATGAGCGTGTGTGTGTGTGTCTGTGCAGGAGAGAAACAGAAGAGAAGGCGAACCAAGATGGGTCTCACCTCCTAGGTGAAGAAATTTTCAGTTTACTTTATGAGCAATGAATAGCTGCTGAAAGACCAAAAGTGGGAGAATGACGGGAACATGTTTTAATCTTAGAAAGAGCACTCTGGCAATACCAGGGAGGAGGGAGGGAGAATAACAAAAGCAGGGAGAAGAGCTGCACGGCTAAGGCAGACTCAATAAGGAAGAAACGATGATGGCGTAACCTGAGGCAGTGGCACTGGGAATGGAGAAAAGGTACAATTTCAAGAGCTTTTTATTTTTATGCATTTAATCTTTTTTGAGACAGTCTCTCTCTGTTGCCTCTGGCTAAGAGTGCTGTGGTCCCATAGCTCACAGCATCCCCAAACTCTTGGGTTCCAGAGATCTTCCTGCCTCAGCTTTCCAAGTGGCTGGTCCTACATGCACCTGCCACAACACCTGGCTAGTTTTTCTATTTTTAGTAGAGACAGGGGTCTCACTCTATCTAGCTCAAGCTGGTCTTGAACTCCTGAGCTCAAGTGATCCACCTGCCTTGGCCTCCCAGAGGCCAGCTAGGATTACAGGAGTGAGTTTTCAAGAGCTTTTTAAAAGGGAAGAACCACGAGCAGCACCTGTGGCTCAAAGGAGTAGGGCGCCAGCCCCATATGCCAGAGGTGGCAGGTTCAAGCCCAGCCCTGGCCAAAAACTGCCAAAAAAAAAAAAAAAAAAAAAGGGAAGAACAAAAAGGATCTGTCAGCTACAGTAGATCTTGCTTTCTGCCTGCCCCACATTCAGCACCTTGCTACTCCCTGCCAGCAAAGCCTGATTTTATTCAGGGGTCCCCTCTCAGTTCATCCATGAGTACAAGGAAGGTTACCCCATCCTTACATCATTGCTAAACTGTGATTAGTCTAAGCTAATAAGGCTTAATAATCCATTCTCTTGCCAACAACTGGTTTAGTGGTAGGCATTAGGAAATCCTCTGAGAGCCATCTAGGAAAAGTTTTCTCCCTGGTAAACCAGTACTACATGGACAAAGGCACCTGGATTTTGTCATATGTGAACCTGGTGACTGAAACTGGAGCAGCCAGCCATCTGGCGTTCATGAAGGAAGCCAGCCAAGAACAAAGTCACCATAGAGAATGGCAGAATGGACAGAGAAAAATAATACAGGTCCTTGATGATGTTCTCCAGTTACCGGATGAACCAATTCTGGAGCAGCTCTATCTCACATCGACTTAGTTTGGGGACACTTAAAAAAAATTTCTAGTTGGAGCTGGTTTTCTGTTACCTGTAGTAAAGAACATCCTGACATTGCAACCAGCTAGATTTAGGGAGTTAGGTAGATTTGGTGGTTAAAATTAGCCACCAAAATTAGGTCTAAAATTAACAGACCCTTGGATCAGATGACTGGATTGATGAAGATACCATTCACAGAGACTGGAAGAAAGAGGAGTATATGTTATTAATTACTAATTCCTTCGATTCAGTAAAAAGGTGAGCACACTTGTTAGTAATTTCATCCAGCTAGTAAAAGTGACAAAGGACAGGAGTGATCCTGTGTGTAGAGTGCTCAGAGAGCACAGAGGGGGCCTGGGAGTGGTTCCCAGGTGAGAACCGTATGAATTACCAATTGCTATGACTTACTGCAAACTGGAGATCACCCTCTAGCAGAGAAGCTGGAACTGAAGAGTTAACATGCCACAATCAGCATTTAGAAAGAATATGCCTATAATTTATTGTTGGGTCCAAATGTTTTATCTCCGAATAGTTTTATAAGAGCCAAGTTTGAATAGCGATTAGAATAGTAAATCATATTATTTTTAAACCTACAAACAGCAATAAGCAATATTCTATGTTCCAAAAGAGTTAAAAAACATCTACTTACCTTTGCATAAGCTTTTCCACCTTTTAATTCCTGCCAAAGATAGAAGACAGCATAAGGATATCACATAAACAATTATTTAAAATTAAATATCATATATGTCAAGTAATTCTGAAGTAGGCATTTAAATGCTTGCAAATATCATTGCAATAAAATTCTGATGATCTTAAATCCAACTATTTGGGCTCACTCAATCCCCCCAAATGCCTAGTATTTTTATGTGGCATTTAACTTGAATCTGAAAGAGATAAATAATGAAAAGATAAGCTAATAGTCTATCTGCTAAAGAAAAAATGGTCAAAAGTGTCCTGGGCTCATTGCCAACACTTTAACAACCAAAGAAATTAGATTATTCACTGCCTTAGTTAAGCATACCAATTCTTTTTTTTTTTTTTTGAGACAGAGTCCCATTATGTCACCCTCAGTAGACTGCCGTGCTGTCACAGCTCACAGTAACCTCAAACTCTTGGGCTTAAGCGATTCTCTTGCCTCAGCCTCCCAAGTAGCTGGGACTACAGGTGCCTGCCAGAATGCCCAGCTATTTTCCTGTTGCAGTTGTCATTATTGCTTAGCTGGCCCAGGCTGGATTTGAACCTGCCAACCTCAGTGTTTGTGGCTGATACCGTAACCGTAACACTGTGCTATGGGCGCAGAGCCTCATTTTTTTTTTTTTTTTTGAGACAGAGTTTCACACTGTCACCCTGGGGACAGTACCATGGCGTCAGTCTAGCTCACAGCAACCTCAAACTCTTGGGCTTAAGAAATTCTCTTATCTCAGCCTCCTAAGTAGCTGGGATTCAGGTGTCTGCCACACGCTCAGCTAATTTTTCTACTTTTAATAGAGATGAGGTCTCATTCTTGCTCAGGCTGGTCTCGAACTCCTGGCTCTAAGGATCCACCCACCTTAGTCTCCTAAAATGCTGGTAGTATAGGCCCTAGGCAGGAGCCACCATGCCCAGCCAAGTACACTAATTCATTATAGGAAGATTTTAATTAAAAGTTGAAATCTTACCCTAGAGACAACCAGTTTTTATTAATTATTCAAAAGATTCTCTATGCACATAAAATCATACATGTAGTATAGTACAAACCCTCTTATCTAATGTGAACATGACTGGCAAAAGTAAAAAATAATAAACAATTGGGCGGTGCCTGTGGCTCAAAGGAGTAGGGCGCTAGCCCCATATGCTGGAAGTGGTGGGTTAAAACCCAGCCCTAACCAAAAATTGCAAAAAAAAAAAATCCAACAATATTCCGATGTTTTAACATTTTAACTTAAAATCTATAACTTAGATTTAGGACATCACAGTGCTGTGAGAATTAAGTGTAAAACACTTAGAACAATGCCCAGCACACAGTATGTGTTTGTACACATGTACGTGTGTTTGCCAGCACACAGTATGTGTTTGTACACATGTACATGTGTTTGCCCAGCACACAGTATGTGTTTGTACACATGTACATGTGTTTGCCAGCACACAGTATGTGTTTGTACACATGTACATGTGTTTGCCAGCACACAGTATGTGTTTGTACACATGTACATGTGTTTGCCAGTATTATCAGGACCAAACTCTCCTTCCCCCAACTTTTTGTTTTTTATTAAAAATATGGAACGCTTCATAAATTTGCATGTCATCCTAGCGCAGGGGCCATGCTAATCTTCTCTGTTTCGTTCCAATGTTAGTATATGTGCTGCTGAAGTGAGCACCCCCAACTTCTTAAAATGCATTCTGAGGGTGGGGACCCTGTGCCCTCAAGGCCACATATGGCCCTCCAAAGTCCCAAGTGCAGCCTGTAGATACTGGATCCAAACTTCACAGAACAAATCCAGATTTGGATCCAGTCAAAAGGCCTCAGCCAAGAGGCCATATGTGGCCTCAAGTCTGCAGGTTCCCCACCCCCTCCTTCCCTGCCCCGTTGACATCAGGTGCGGCCAAGGCACTAGATCTATTGAAAATCTGAATTAGCAGATTTTCCTTCTTTATTAGGTCATTGCCATATTCCTTAATAGTGCTATTAAAAAAAACCACTTTCTCTAGACAATCCTTGTCTCCCTTTAGTTAATTCTTTTGTTTCCCTCTATAGCCAAGATCCTCAAAATACTCCTCTGTATTTGCTGTAACCCACTCTCTATTCAACCCATAACAATTGGGCTTTCTCCTCATTCTCCCTCTGTAATAGCTCTTAAGATTACCAATGATCTTCATTTTGTTAGAGCCGAAGGCTTTCTGTCTTCATCTGGCTTAACCTCTCAGCAGCATGTGGCATGCTCGGCCACTCTTGCATCACTTTCTTCTCTAAACGTCCATGGTGCCACAGCTGCCTGGCTTTATCCTACCTCACCGGCTACTTCTCACTCTCCTTCTCCGGATCTACTCCTTTATTCAACCCTGCTGAAAGAATCCTAGTTGTTCCCCAGTTGTTCATTCTACTCCTCTCTGCAGTAAGAGAACCCTCTATTTTTAGTTGGGCATCTGGCTGCCCAAAATAATGACCATCTCTAGGTTATAACTCTATGACAAAACATAAGCATTTCTCCCCTGAACAATCACAACCACCTAAGTGGTCTCACTGCAATCTCCATCTCCCGGGCTCAAGCAGTCCTGCTCCCTCAGCCTCCTGAGTAGCTAAAAGTACAGGTGTGCACCATTATACCCGGCTAATTTTTACATTTTTTTTGTAGAGACAGGGTCTTACTATATTGCCCAGGCTAGTCTCAAACTCCTGGCCTCCCAAAGTGCTGGGATTATGCATGTGAGCCACTGTGCCTGGCCAAAATGAATTTCTGTCTTTTTAAGCTACCCAGCATGTGGTATTTGGTTATAGCAGCCCTAGTAAAATGCTGGGTCTTTTTAATTTTGGGTCTTACTTCTTTAGAATGATCTTTCCCTAGATCTTTATATGGGTGCCTCCTCTCCATATGTTACCCTTCAGAGAAGTCGTCACTGAATCCTGCCCCAGTTTCTAAAATAATCTCATTTTTCCAAGTTTTCTCCATTACCTCATTGTATTTTATGCCTAAGACATACCATTATCTGAATTAGCCTTACTTGGTTACGTGTTTACATTTACCATCTGTCCTTCCTACCACTCCTCCCCCCACTCTAACCAGAAGTACAGTCCTTGAGGGTAGGAACTCATCATTCTGGTTAGCCATTCTCCTCCCAGTGCTTAGAATAGTACCTGAAAACATGGCCTTGCAATGAGAAAAATCTGTGTCAAAGTCCCTATCACCATTTATTAGCTATGTAAATTTGGGCAAGTAATTTAACCTCTCTGAGCCCTGGTTTTTCTGAAAATGGAGAAAGTAATACCTAATTTTGGAGGTGTTATTAGGTATGATATATATAAAGTTCCCAGAGCAATGAGTAACAAAAATTAGGAATTTTGGCCAGGTGTGGCACCCTGGGAGGTGGAGGCGGGTGGATTGCTTAAGCTCAGAGTTCAAGATGAGCCTGACCAAGAGCAAGACTCTGTCTCTACTAAAAAGAAAAAAACTAGTGGGGTGTTGTGGCAGGTGCCTGTAGTCCCAGCTATTCAGGAGGCTGAGGTAAGAGGGTCACTTAAACCCAAGAGTTTGAGGTTGCTGTGAGCTGTGACACTATAGCACTCAACGCAGGATGACAGAGTGAGACTCTGTCTCAAAAAAAGGGCTTTAATGAATGGTAGGATATGGACCTATACAGTCCCCAAACTAATACAAATAAGGTTAATACTTATATGTATAATAAAAATGAAATGAAGGTTCTTGAACAATATTTCAATTTATAACTTTAGATTCTTTATCGTATTTGCCACGGTAATTTAAAGTTCTGCTGCAAGTGTGAAGTAAAATTACAGATGTCCTAATCATGATGATAAAGATGAGGTGGAGCTAAATACAGTGAGTCACTGACTATGGAACTAAGTTTTGTTTCTGAAAGGGGCAAAGTAATAGGCTGTTTTTCTACCTTCCTCACAGACACTCTGCAGACACAAGGGTCCAGGACTCCCGTGGAGGCGCTGGCACTCATTTTGCACATGAATGAGAACTTCTTCCTCCAGCGGACACAGTTGGCTTGTACCACCTCCCTGAGGGAAAGAAAAAAAAAAAAGAGCCAAGTTAATTAACTGTTACAAATGACATGGTGAAAGCACACCCAGGCTTCCACTCAAGCCTATAATACCAAAGTGATATATGAAAAGCCAGTATTTAGGCTGGGCGCAGTGGCTCATGCCTGTAATCCCAGCACTCTGGGAGGCCAAGGCAGGTGGATTCCTTGAGCTTGGGAGTTTGAGACCAGCCAGAGAAAGAGAGAGAGACTTTCTCTGTACTAAAAATAGAAAAACTAGCCAGGTGTTGTGGCAGGTGCCTGTAGTCCCAGCTACCTGGGAGGCTGAGGCAAGAGGAATGCTTGAACCCAGAAGTTTTGAGGTTGAGGGGAGCTATGATGACACCATGGCACTCCGTCTCAAAAAAATAAAAATAAAAAATAAATAAATAAATAAATAAATGCCAGTGTTTATAAACAGTGGAACGGGAAGGAAACAAATTCCTACCAATGTTATCTGAAGATCTTTGGAAGGTTTTCATTATCCAGAGGAAAGTGAAAAAAAGTGAATTTACTTAGCAATTCAATCAATATAAATTGAGGCTTCACTCTTCACCCAACACACAATAAACGTTTCTGTGTTGGGCATGGGGTAGATTGGTTAAAATACAAAAATGAGGACAGAGTTCCTAACCTCCTAGGGCTTGTGTTTATAGTTAATGCAAGAGGCAGAAATATAAACAAATTCTTATTCTAGGTACAAACAAATACTCATTCAAAGATGAACTATTATAGTTTTACTACAGCACAACAGCAACAGGAGCTATCATTTCCTTCATGCTATTTCATCTCCCAACAACCCTCTGAGGTTGCTGTCATCTTACTTTATAGATAAGGAAAATGAAGTACAAGGAGAGCAGCTAACTCAAGGTCATTTATGCAGGAAGCAGAACTGGCATTCAAACCAAGCCTGTCTGACTCCAAAGTCCACCTGCCCACAAATGAAAATCTCTATCTTTCCAACAACTTTGTTCTTTCAAGTTTCCAGGGCTTCTGTACATGCTGTCCTCCTTGCCATTGTGTGTAGGTATAGGGGACACAGCCTTAATTATTCCTCTAACACGGGAAGAAAAGAAAGATGAAAATAAAGAGAAGGTTAGAGAAAGAAAAGGAGAAAGGCAAGAGAGCCCAGGGTGAATGGCCTGGAGTTTCTTAAAGGTTATAAGTCACTTATATGGAGGGATAGGAACTGATGAATGAATTGAAAATTTAGATAAAAGACAGAAAAACTGGTGTGGTGAATGTAATAGTCAATTTGTAGTTGCCTTAGTGAGTAAGATAAATTTATATTAGGACCAGTTTGGTTTTACCGATTTCTCAATCAATACACAAAAATCCAAGAGGAGTTACAAGAAACAAACATAATTTAAAAACCAAGCATATGTTTGAGTGTGGTATATGTGTGTTTGAATGTGGTATATGTGTGCGGGTGTGTGTATCTACACAAGACACACAATAGGAGAGGACAGCATGCATGTTATCCTAGGTTTCACTATGATAACTCTGGCCATTTAATTTTTTTTCATTAGGAACTCCTTTTTTTTTTTTTTTAAGAGTCTCACTCTATCACTCCTAGGCTCAAGCGATCCTCCTGTCTCAGCCTCCTCAGTAGTTTGAATTACAGGCACCCACCACAAAGCCTGGCTAATGTTTCTATTTTTAGTAGAGATGTGGTCTCCCTCTTGCTCAGACTCAGCTTGGAAGGAGCTCTTAAGTGATTTAATGAATTATGATATGAAACGTATGTGTATATATTCATAGGAAAGTTTCCTTTGAAGTCCAGGAGGGGGGCAATGTATTGGTACAGGGTAGGTCTAGAGCAGGGGTCTTCAAACTTTTTAAACAGGGGGCCAGTTCACTGTCCCTCAGACCGTTGGAGGGCCGGACTCAGGCCCCAGGACGAGTCGGCTGCTAAGCAGGACAAGCAGAGGCGGCAAAAAGACCCAGTGGGCCGGATAAATGTCCTAGGCGGGTCGCATGTGGCCCATGGGCTGTACTTTGAGGAAGCCTGGTCTAGAGGTACTTGTCAGGCAACCTGAGCAATGCCCTATAAGCAAAGTATAACATGTGTACTCAAAAACAAGTGCATTTTTAGAAAATCAGCGAATAAAAATAAGAAAAAAAATCACATTAAAAACCACATTAAAAAAATTGTTGGTTCTCTACCAACACCTCTTAGCTTCAAGACTTGCTAGAGGCCTCAGCTATGGTCTCTGGAGCTCCCCCAAAGGGTAGGTAGATAGATTCACTGATGGGCTGGACCCTTCAAGACTACGATGAGCTTCACGGAACTTGGTTATTCCTATCACTGAGACCACTGACTTACAATCAGGAAAAGGAACTTGGTTACTCCTGTCACTGAGACAAGTGATTTACAATCAGGAATCTAGAAACAACACTTAAAATAAAACTATTTTACTTTTCTTATAAAATTATATGTAAACTTCTAGTTAAAGATGGTAGGTGGAGTATATGCATTAACCTCTGTTCCCTCCCCAAAGCCTATTCACTTAAAAAAAGTAAAGGCATTAACTCAGAAAGACAAAGAAAACTTGGAGAGAGAACTGGAGAGTACGTGGCCAGAACAGATAGATAAGTGATAATTGACTTAGCATATTGAAGAAATCTGAACCTTATTCTGGTCATGGGGAAAGCCAAGAGCAGGAACTGTAAATTGGTCTTGAAGTAGAGTGAAGGACAGACAAAAGCGAGAAGCAGTGACTGACAACTGTTTTAGAAATAGACCGCACATCTCTCCCAGACTTCTGCAGAAGGCTGAGATTTATTGTCTTGACAAGGTAAGAGAGACTCTCTGGACTGCCTGCCTTGAGGACAGGTATTAGAAAGAGCACAATGGCATGGCTGTAGGGGAGGCTAATGAAACATGACTTTACTGGGCACGGGGGCTCATGCCTATAATCCTGAGGCAGGTGGACTGCTTGTGTTCAGGAGTTTGAGACCCGCCTGAGCAAGAGTGAAACCCTGTCTTTACTAAAAAAAAAAAAAAAATTAGCCAGGTGTTGTGCTCACCTGCAGTCCCAGCTACGTGGGAGGCTGAGGCAAGAGGATCACTTGAGCCCAGGAGTCTGACTGAGGTTGCTGTGAGCTGTGATGCACTCTACCCAGGGCAAGAGAGACTGTCGGGTGGAGGGAGGGAGGAAGGATGACTTAGTGCCAGCCTTCCATCCTTCCCTTAACCTGGTTTCTTACCACCCTAGAACTAGGCATCTATTCTTCAAGATGTGGGGAGAATATTCTCTGGAGAATCCAACCAGCCTCAGAGAAAAAAAATCACTAAGATGGATATCGAGGGCTCCTAACAAAACAGACCAGCTAGCTTAATCAATAGTAAAAATCTCAGATGACAAGCATAGTCCACATGCACAAAATTTTTAATCAACTTTTGGCACCTCAGTTAAAATAAAGAAAGTATCTCTCTCTCTTTCTTTTTTTTAGACAGAGACTCATTTTGTTGTTCTGGGCTGGAGTGCCATGGCCTTATAGCCTAGCTGGCAGTAATCTTAAACTCTTAAGCTCAAGTGATCTTTCTGCCTCAGCCTCCAGAGTAGCTGGCCCTACAGGCATCCACCACAACACCTGGCTAATTTTTTCTATTTTTTTCAGAGACAGTGTTCTTACTCTCGCTCGGAGAGCTCTTGAACTCCTGAATTCAAGGGATCTGCCTACCTCGGTCTCCTGGAGTGGTAGGATTACAAGTGTGAGCCACTGTGCTAGGCCAAGGAAAGTCTCTTAATATGAAAGACAGAGACCAAAATGAATAGGAAAACAGCAACTTGAACAAAACAGAGCCTAGGCTGGAAGAAAGAAAAAATTCTGAGAGAAATAAAAAAGGAAATTACATCCACCATATGGGAACAGGATGCTATTAAAAAAAAAGAACATATAGGCAACCAAGAAGTACTCTTGGAAATCAAAACTACTGGGCTTGATCCTTTGTCATTACAGATCTGCTGGATCCCAGCTTTCTGTGGCTTGAGAGGCTGGTCTGAGGAACTACACCCCAGACTCTCTTGCCCTCTACCTCTGATTGTGCAAAAGCACAAACACCAGCTGGATAAAGGGAAGGAAGAGAGAAAAGTCGATGAATTTACTTATTCTCCTGGCTTCTTCCCTGTTATATGAAAAATAAGTTAGTGGTTGGGGACTGCAGCTTTCCACACATGCCTACAGCACTTAGATTCTAAACTACATGCATTTATGACTTTATTAAAATAAAAACAAAACTGACAAATTAAAAACCAAGGCCAAGAACTGAATAATCTGAACATGGGAAAAGTATGTAACAGTACATGCCATTTTTTCCTAATTGCTGAGAACCTTCTTTATTATCAAATATATGAAAATTCAATGGTATCTTGAAATGTTATTAAGCCAAGTTATTCTAGGAATTATCATAATTTCCATCCCCTAGGCCTTAAAATTTACTACAAAGCCCTAAAACCTTGTAGTATACTGTCACTTTTCATTTGTTTGAGAAATAGCTAATTCCATGGAAATACTAATTATAAAAACACATCTTAGATTTTGTCTAGTTTAAAATGCTGTTACTTAGCTCCAAATCCCAGCACTTTGGTAGGCCAAGGCAGGAAGATCACTTGAAGCCAAGGAGTCCAAGACCAGTGAGATCTTCTATGTACAAAAAATTTTAAACAGTTAGCCAGGTGGGGCAATGTGTACCTCTAGTCATAACTACTTGGGAGGCAGAGGCAAGAGGATAGCTTGAGCCCAGGAGTTTGAGGCTGTAGTGAGCTGTGATTATGCCACTGCACTCTATTCTGGGTGACAGGAAATGATTCTGTCTCTAGAAATAAAATAAAATAAAATGAATAAGTAATTAAATAAAATGCCTTCATAACATAACAGCTTTTACGTGCCAAACAGTGTATGTTATCATTTGCACAAATGGAGGGCAGCTTTGGGAATAATAAAATGAGTAATAAAATGGAAAGAAAGCAAGTAAACTCCATTATGTGGGTGTTTCTCTTAAAAAACACACAGTCAGGAAAGAAATATTTGTGGAAATAATTATCTAGTTTAGCAAGAAAAAGTGGAGGAAGCAACATTAAGTTTGGTGGGGCTGGGAAAAAACGAGATTAAAAAAGTTCAGCATTATAAATACGGGCAGATAATCGAAATTATACAACAGAATAGGGATAAAGACTAGGTTTTCATAAAGGGGATGACTTTAAATCTTAAGGGGAAAATGCACTCCCACAACCCCCTCTACTTTCCATCACCCTCTTCGCCTCCAGGCCCACACTCCTTTAAGATGATGAGGACAGCATTTACTGAGTGCTTGTTACACACCAGACACGCTGGAAGTACTTTCCATGTATTAACATACTTAGTCTTCAAAACAATTCTATAAGGAGGGTCCTATTAGCTCCATTTCATAGATAAAGGAACTAAGGTCAAATAAATTAAGGGACTTGTCTAAGATCCTTCGGCTAGAAAGAGCTGGAACTGGAATTTAAAGGACAGTAACGAAAACCTTCCACTTTTTCGCCTTCCCGTTACTTTTCAATCCTCCCTATTAGGCTTCTACCCCCACCCCGACTCCACTGAAACTCAGCAATTAATTGCCAAATCCAGTGGGCTATGATTCTAAAAATCATACTTGACCCTTGTGACACGTTCTTCAAATATCCTTGTCCCTTTCTATTTCTGTAAGTATTCCCCTGAGTTTCTGATTCCTGGCTCCTTAAAGCAGTGGCTCTCAACCTTCCTAATGCGGCAATGTATTTTCATTGTTAAAAAGGGGGTCACGACCCACAGGTCGAGAACCGCTGCCTTAAAGTATCAATGTCCACCAAGCTTCTATCTTTGCCTTGCCTTTCTTTTCTTTTTTACTGTGATGGCCTTACTATTACGTATATAGTGACAACTTCAAAGTCGAAGTCTTCTCAAGTCCTTTGACTCAGGTGTCTACCTGTTAACTGGCAATCCCATCTAGTACTCCTAGCGATTATGCATGACTTTAGACCTCTGACATCTGTCTATCGTGGTAATTACCACCAACCTGGTGGCTAATTACCAACTTGACTAGTCAAATGGTTTACCTAGGGGTATATGTGGCAGAGACTGCCTGTCGTTTGTCCAATATCCATTCTCTCCCTTTTTTAAAAAACAGAACTCTGACTTTATTCAGACTAGCAACGTGCTCAGTTAAAAGACTGCATTTCCCCATTCTCTCTGGAGGCTAGGGGCAGGGATGGGATTGAGTACAAGCTAATGAGATATAAATGGACGTTTTCTGGTATAACTTCTGGAAAGGCGCAATAAAAGGAGGACAGCTGAAGTGTATCCTGTTACCCTTTCTTCCTTACCCTGTCTGGAAAACTGTCATGGCCATCGTTAAGACCGTCAATAGCCATCCTAGACCACAAGGCTACCTTCAGGAAAAGCTGCAAGACGGTAGTGCACAGACAGAAGAAGAGGGGTTCCCAGCCAGAGCAAGAGTGAGACCCTGTCTCAAAAAATAGCCAGGCGTTGTGGCAGGTACCTACAGTCCCACTTACTCAGGAGGCTAAGGCAAGAGAATCACTTGAGCTCAAAAGTTTGAGGTTGCTGTGAGCTATGACAGCACTCTTCCAAGGGCAACAAAGTGAGTCTATCTCAAAAAGGAAAAAAAAAAGACTATGTTCCAACTCAATCTAGGTTAATACAAAAGATGTAAAATCTCCATTTTTTTTTTTTGAGACAGAGTCTCAAGCTGTTGCCCTGGGTATAGTGCTGTGACATCACAGCTCACAGCAACCTCAAACTCTTGGGCTTAAGCGACTCTCTTGCCTCAGCCTCCGGAGTAGCTCGGTCTACAGGCGCCCACAACAAGGGCCGGCTATTTTTGGTTGTAGTTTTCATTGTTGTTTGGCAGGCATGAGATGGATTCAAGCCCACCAGCTCTGGTATATATGGCTGGCACCCTAGCTGCTGAGCTACAGGCACTGAGCCAGGTCTCCATATTTTTAATGGCTGAGTAGTATTCCACAGTATACATATACCACAGCTTGTTAATCCATTCCTGGGTTGGTGGGTATTTAGGCTGTTTCCACATTTTGGCGAAAGTAAATTGAGATGTGCTAAACAGTCTAGTGCAAATATCTATCATACGCATTTTTCATGACCTATAGAGCCCCATCCAAATGAAGCCACTGATAAGCTCAAGCCCACTTCCTAGCCACGAAGACACTATCCAAAACAGGAATACTGCTTCCCCAGCAGAGATGACAGATGTGCTCGGACTCTGAAACAGGTTCTCATGTGAGCAAAATGTTTCATGATCCAAGATGAGAGATCAGGTTGAGATGACTGAGACCTGTGAAGAACATACTCGTCTACTAATCACCTCACAAGGCACAACAAAGAATCCTTAATTGGAGAAGGAACCCTGAAATGAGGAAGGCAGAAAATAGAGTTCAGCATAAAACTATGGAGAAAAGTCTGCCAACCACAGTAAACATTCAATAAATATTTGTCAATTCATCAAATGAATAACTGACCATGACTGCATGCATGGGATACTATAAAAAGAAAATAAAAATCTCAAGACACCCCCTTCCCATCCCTGTAACTCCTTATACAAAAGGTAAAGGCCCCAGAAGCCTGAGAAGATCTGGATCCCACAGATCATTCATTAAAGAAGTTCCTTGGCCAGGCGCAGTGGCTCACTCCTGCAATCCTAGCACTCTGGGAGGCTGAGGCAGGAGGATAACTTGAATTTAGGAGTTTGAGACCAGCCTAAGGAAGAGTGAGACTGTCTCTACCAAAAACAGAAAAATTAGCCAGGCATGGAGGTGCTTGCCTGTAGTCTGAGCCACTTGGGAGGCTGAGGCAAGAGGATCACTTGAGCCCAAGGGTTTGAGGTTTTTGTGAGCTATGATGATGCCACAGCACTCTAGCCTGGGTAACAAAGTAAGAAACGAAATTCCTTGCTGGTTTCCCGTAAGCAAGGACATGCAAACTGTAGCTTTAGGTCTGCAGGCTAAAGTCTTCCCATTTTACAGTAGTAATGAATTACAGGTTTATCTTCACAGGTGCATAAGGGACAAGGTAGGATCAGACATTCTTCCACCTAACCAGGGACATCTACATAATCGATACTTCCTTCACTCCTTTTTTCTCTTCTAGCATTGGAGATCTCTTATGTACAATGTAGATTTTCCTGGGTCTCACAACAATGTCACCATTTGGTCTCACTATGCCCTTTCCCCACCTTCTGTTTCTTTCTGTATGCCTTTAAATGCTGAAACTTTCAAATTCCCCTTTGGAAAAACTGGCAGAGCTTAATCTGTGGTTTGCGTTTTTTCCCCCGGGTGTGCCCTCAACTTTGGTTTAATAGACTTCCATTGATTGATATTTTTGCCCCAGTTACTTATTTTGGGACAACCCTAGTCTTTGCCTATGTTACCTCCTAACTATTCCTAGATCAAGTCCGTTCCTGCGTCTAGCACCACTACCCTAATTCAGACTTTTAATATTTCTTCCCTTTAAACATGCAACAGCCTCCATAAGGGTCCTGGCTTAAATCTACCTTTAACATTGCTACCAGAGAACCTCTTTCAAAACATACATTTGACAATGTCCTTCTGTTTAAAATCCTTCACTCCTTCCTCCTATCTCATAGGATTAAGTCCAACTTCCTTCACGTGGTATCTCCACGAGTAAACTCCTGTCTATCTAGTTATGTCTCATACTATTTGTTGTTCCCAAGCCGATCTGCGGCTGTCACCCTCTTCCTCACCATACGCCTTTGTTCATGACGCTTCCTTTCCCTTGTGCGCCATCTACTCCCCCTTTCTCCTCTCACATTCTCCAGTTGAATTCTAACTCATTTCGCTTAGTCATTATTTCCTCTAGACATTTTCCCCCAATTCAGCCTTCAGACGAAAGATGGATGTCCCGTATGACCGAGTATGCCTTGGTCCCCTTTCCAGTGTCCTCCCTTCCCTGTCCCAGAGCACTGTCACCTGGGGACAGGGTGGGAGGAGCTGGCTGAGTTGGCTTCCTCCCTTACTCACTCAGTTTTCACCCAGGATGGGCTCCTAAATTTCCTATTTCCCTGCCTTGTTTCTGGCAGATGCTCCTATGATTATACATGAATAAATATCGTACATGAACTTGATCTGTAGGCTTCAGGAATTTGAGGTTACAGTGAGCTATCTATGATCATGCCACGGCACTCCAGCCTGGGTGACAGCGTGAGACCTTCTTTTTCTTTTCCTTTTTTAAAAATTTTAAGACCCTGTCACTTAAAAACAAACAAAAAAACTGTATAGGCTTAACGAAGACTAACTGTGTTCTTTTTTTTCTTCCTAATGGGCGTGGATAGTTTTTTTTTTTAAATGTTCTTTCTTCATAGGAACTGAAGTAGAAAGACATGTTAATTTAATCTTTTACTTTTGTAACATCAAAATAATAGCCTTGAATTCTTAAATGATCCCTAAATAAAAAGATTTTGTTTGTGTACTTAGGCTGTTACTCGGCATTTTGATAATTTATAGTGTATACACATGACACATCACACACACACGCACACAGAGGAATCAGAAAGCTGTCCAAACTAAACAAATGACAAAAAAAAGTGGCAAAGCTAGTCTGTCGGTTTGTTACACTGATGGGTTACCACGGAAACAAACTCAGACTACTTGGCAATTGAGACAAAAGTCACATTAGTAAATGCTTTTCATTACGTGAGTCATTAATTTCCTGAGTTTTACATAGTTGCTTAACCACTTTTAAGAAACAAAAAAACAGAACAGGATTTGTGTTGATGCTGTGTGGAAAGTCAAGTATTTCTAAGATAAAAGGATAGAGTTACTGAATGTGACATAAAATAAACAGAAGATTCAGAAGATAATGTTGCTATGGCTATTGTTTATGCTTCAAGTGGGTTAAAGAAAATCATCCAGCGGGGATGGGTAAATTTATACCTCTTAGGGACGGGACACACTGTCTGGGTGGGGGACACCCAGACTCAATTTGTGCAAAACACAAAGTATGTAAACAAAACACACGTACCCCCTAATATTCTGAAACAAAAACCAAATTTTCAGTTGTCCCAAATTTTCAGCTGCTCTGATGAGTGTGTGATAATACCAAGCACTCTTTCAAATGTTATTTGGACATTGGGGTATCTGCTTTTAAGAATTCTCAATAGTTAGTAAAATTGTTTTATTCATTTTTGTTGGCTGTCCTATTTATTACTAATTTGTAAGAGCTCTTAATGTATTCTAGATATGAATTCTTTGCCAAGTATGTGTATTGCAAACATCTTTCACTGTGTGACTTGCATTGTTACTCTCTCAATGGTGTTTTTTTCTTTCTTTTTTGGGGGGGTACTAACCAATGAGCACACATGTGCACAGAGGAAGTAAAACTCAATGGAAATCAAGTGGAAGGGGGTGAAGGGAACAGTGGATGGGTGAAAACCCATCTAAGGGGTACAGCAAGCACTATCTGGATGATGGGCACACTTACAGCCCCGACTCAAGCATTCCAAAAGCAATCTATGTGACCACAAGTATTTGTACCCTACATAATATTCTGAAATAGAAAGTCTTTAAAAAGTAAAATCTAAGATAAAATGAAAATTATGGTGTCCTATTTTTGACTACTTAGTTATTGTAGCCGCAAGCTGTATTACTTACTCTCAGAATAACTTGCATATGTATATTCTGGGTATATATTTAAATGTGTACAAAAGGTCATGTCCTGCTAATTCAGAGTATTTTTTAAAAAAACTTTCAAAAAAATAGTGATAAGAAACTGCTATGAAGGCTCGGTGCCTGTGGCTCAGTGGCTAGGGCACCAGCCACAGACATGGGAGCTGGCAGGTTTGAATCCAGCCTGGGCCCGCCAAACAACAATGACAACTGCAACTAAAAAATAGCCGGGCGTTGTGGTGAGTACCTGTAGTCCCAGCTACTTGGGAGGCTGAGGCAAGAGAATTGTTTAAGCCCAAGAGTTTGAGATTGCTGTGAGCGGTGACACCACGGTGCTCTACTGAGGGTGACATAGTGAGACTCTGTCTCAAAAAAAAAAGAAAAAAAGATGTTTGCTAGATAGTAGTGCATGGAGATTAAGAGCTTATACCCAGAGCAGGGCTGCTTTGGTTCAAATCCTGCCTCTGTTTCTTTTTGTTTTGGAGACAGAGTCACTATGTCGCCCAGTAGAGTGCGGTGGTGTCACAACCACAAACTCTTGGGTTTAAGAGATTCTCTTGCCTCAGCCTCCAGAGTAGCTGGGACTACAGGTACTTGTCACAACATCCAGCCATTATTTTGTTGTAGCTGTCATTGTTGCTTACCAGGCCTGGGCCGGGTTCGAACTTGCCAGCCCTGGTGTATGTGGCTGGCTCTGTAGCCGCTAAGCCACAGGTGCCGAGCCTTTTTTTGGAGACAGAGTCTCACCTGTCACCCTCAGTAGTTGCCATTGTTCTTGGCAGGCCCAGGCAGGGTTCAAAGCCACCACCCCGGTGCATATGGCCAGTGCCCTAACCACTGATCCACCGGTGCTGACCCACCTGCCTCTGCATCTTGCTAAGTGTCACAGCAGACATGTTCCCTAACCTCTCTGCATTTCCATTTCCTTCTCAGTGAAACAGGGATGGGAATAGTACCCATGCATGGGAATTCTGGAAAACCACATCCATTATTAAACAGTGTTTAAAACAGTGCCTGGCTTACAGTTTAATCTCAATAATAAGTGTTAGTAAGGCCAAGCATAGTGGCTCATGCTGGTAATCCTAACACTCTGGGAGGCCAAGGCAGGCGGATTGCCTGAGCTTAGGAGTTTGAGACCAGCCTGAGCAAGAGCGAGACTCTGTCTCTTAAAAAAAATAGCTGGGCATTGTGGTGTGTGCCTGTCGTCCCAGATACTCAGGAGGTTGAGGCAAGAGAATTGATCCCTTGAGCCTGAGAGTTTGAGGCTATTGTGAACTATGACTCTATGGTGCTGACATGAGACTGTTTTTTAAAAAAAAGTTAGGTGTTATTATTATCAAGATATAAAGACCTAGTTCTATATTCACCTAAATTTGCCCACCAGAGTAAAATAATGTCAAATTTATAAATAGAGAATTTTCCTCTTCAATATTTATTTATTTATTTTTGAGACAGAGTCTCACTATGTCACCCTGGGTAGAGTGTCGTGGCATCACGGCTCACAGCAACCTTCAACTCTTGGGCTTAAGTGATTCTCTTGCTTCAGCCTGCCAAGTAGCTGGGACTACAGGTGCCCATCATGACGCCCGACTACTTTTTGGTTTTAGTTGTCATTGTTGTTTGGCAGGCTTGGGCTGCATTCAAACCTGCCAGCTCTGGTATATGTGGCTGGTGCCCTAACTGCTGAGCTACAGGCACCGAGCCTTCCTTTTTAATACTAATGGAGATTTTAAATTAAAAAAAAAAAAAGATATAGTTCTTGAGAAAGAAGCAGCTTTTAGAGACTGAGTCAAAAACAAAAATTCTATAAAATTGTGACTTTAACTTACAATACTAAGGATAGATGAATCTCTCACACGCCATAGTATTTTTGGTTCAAGTAAATGGTGGACAGAAATAGTATTCATTGGGAAAAACTGGACATGAGATTTTAGTGGTTTTTAAAAAATGTATTTACTTATTTATTTATTCATTCATTCATTTTGCTAGTGGGGGTAGGGAATGAGGGAAATGGTAATTCAGTTGTGAACATTTTAAGGTTGGGGAGCCTGTGAGTCCCTGACTTGGAAATGTCTGCGAGACAGACAGTTATATAGACCTAGAACTCAAAGAAAGTGGTCAGGCCTGGACATACAGATGTAAATGGTCATGGAGCTATGGGAATGGGTGAGGACATTCAAGGAGAGTGGGTGGAGGAGGAGAGGAACACAAATATTTAGGGTAGAGAAGAGGGGAGCCAGGCAAAGGAGACCAAAGGCCAAGCAAGGAGGAAGCAGAGGAGATTATGTTATCACCAAAACCAAAGGGGGGTAATTTTAAAGAAAAAAATTGCTCAACAATATCACATGTGGCACAGAGGTCAGGTAAGATAATGACTAAAAAGAATCCAGGGGATTTAGCAACAAAGAAGTCACTGATAACGCTGCTTCTTCCTATCAGCACTAAGGCATGAATAAGTCTCTTCTTGCATCTTAAGATGAAATCCTCCCTTCATGCTGTACCTCCATCTGGCTGCCACCCTGATTTTCTCCACTTTGTAACTAAAATACTTGAAATTGGTCGTCTGTGTTCCCCGTCTCCACTCCCCTATGTAATCTGGGTTCTGTCCGCCTTTTACTGAAGATAAGAAGTTAAAGAAGTGAGAGGGCATCAATAATGGTGCAGGGGAAGCCCACCCCTGACAGTGTCCGAGAGGATGGGATCTGATGATCGCTGGAGGGATTGGCCTGGGACAGAAGAAGAGCTTCCTCTTCCATGGTGAGGAGAGAAAAAGAGAACAATGAGCTCTATTCCAGGCAAATTTATCAGCAGGCAATTGCTCGCTGCCCAGAACTGTGCAAATAAGAAATGTGGTATAAAAAAACATAGCCTTCAAACACTCCCTTGGAGCTTCAAACTCTAGTTTGAGAACCACTGTTCAACATCTTTGGAAACGCATCATCAATATAGCAAGAGCTGAAGAATTTTCATTTTTGCAAAAATTGCATTGAGAGTTAGAAGTTCCAAGGGAGTGTTTGAAGGCAAAAGCTACAGAAATTTTAGCTGCTTGGGCACAGGCAGCCCCTAACTCTGTGGCAGTGTGGACACTATTCCTCCTAGTTAGGGTGGCCAGATGAAATGCAGGATACCCAGTTAAATTCTAATTTCAGGTCAACAACAAAGAAATTTAAGTATCACTATGTCCCATGTACTTTGCACAAGTATATTTGGAATATAATTACACTAAAATAATTTGTTGGTGGTCTGAAATTGAAATTTAACTTGGAATCCTCCACTTTTATTAGCTAAATTTGGCAACCCTAGTCCTGATCAATTCTATTTTAGTAGGATTCCCTACCTTGGAGTTCATGGTGGTCATTCTGACAATCGTTTGTCTTCTCCCTTACTTCTGAATGTATCTTCATTAGATCCAGCACTGAGGAGTATCTAACAATGATTGTTTTTTTTTTATTAAATGATAGCTGTATACATTAAAGCAAACAAAACAAAACAAAACAAAATAAAACAAAAAACAGCATTATTCGGCACACAATAGGTCCTGAATAAATGTTGAGTACTTGCTTGCTTATAATCTGTTGTATCTATTATAAAAAGTCTTTGTAGCTTCATGTAACAAAGACGCTTATTCAGTGACAGATTTCCTAATGAGAAATTTCATCTAAAAAAAAATGTATGTCCTCATGGAAAGGGAGAAAATATTTACAAACCACATACCTGATGAGGAGTTAATATCTAAAATATATATAAGGAAGGCATATATAGGAAAAGAAATCCCAAATAATCAAAAAATGCACTAAGGGCTCAGTACCTGTGGCTCAAGTAGCTAAGGCACCAGCCACATACACCTAAGGTGGCGGGATCGAATCCAGCCTGGACCCGCCAAACAACGATGGCTGCAACCAAAAAATAGCCAGGCGTTGTGGCGGGCGCCTGTGGTTCCAGCTACTTGGGAGGCTGAGGCAAGAGAATCACTTAAGCCCAGGAGATGGAGGTTGCTGTGAGCAGTTATGCCACAGAACTCTACCCAGGGCAACAGCTTGAGGCTCTATCACAAAAAAAAAAAAAAAAATGGACTAAGGACTTGAATAAACATTTCTCAAAAGAAGACACACACTAGGAAAATAAATTTCAAATGTTCTCACCACAAAAAATGTAAAGTATTTGAGGTGATGGATATAAGTTGCTTGATTTAATTACTCTACTTTGTGTTCATAAATTTATACCATTATATATTGTCAATTTACAATAAAAAAGAAGACATAAGGCCAACAGGCACATGAAGAGGTGCTCAACATCATTAATCGTAAGGGAAATGCAAATGAAAACCACAATAGTACCTCACATTAAAGTGGGTAAAGTGGCCATAATCAAAAAGACAAAAGGTAACAAGCATCGGCGAGGATATGGAGGATAGGGAACCCTCAGACATTGTAGGAAATATTGTAGGAAACAGTATGGGTGTTCCTCAAAAAATTAAAAATAGAGGCCAGGCGCAGTGGCTCACACCTGCAATCCCAGCACTTTGGGAAGTCTAGGTAGGAAGACAGCTTGAGACCAGGAGCCTAAGACCAGACTGGGGAGCATAGCAAGACCCTCTTTCTTAAAAAAAAAAAAAAAAAAAAAAAAAAAAAAACGAACTGGGCATGGTGGTGCATGCCTGTAGCCCAGCTACTGGGGAAGCTGATGAGAAGGAATCACTTGAGCCCAGGAGTTTGAAGCTGCAGTAAGCTATGATTGCACTCCTGCATTCCAGCCTGGGCAACAGAGCCAAGAACCCATCTCTAAAATAAACACATGAATGAATAAATAAATAAATAAACAAAAGTAGAGCCACAAAATGATCTAGCACTTCTACTTCTGGGTATATATCCGAAGAAAATGAAATCAGTATTTCAAAGAGAAATATGTAGAACTGAACATAGATGTCTCAAAGCCAAAATACAGAAACATTAAGTGTCCATCAACTGATATGTGATGTGTATTATTGTGATAGAATATTAGTCAGCCTTAACAAAGAAGGAAATCCTGCCATGTTGTCCTGCCTGTCTCAAAATGGTTACGAAAACTTATTTCAAATAGTATTTTGAAAATTAAACCATGTAATATAAATACAAAGCATCGCATAAACCACAAGTGTTACGATTCAAAAGCTTTTCCTACAATGCACTTCCAGAGTCCCTAGGTAAAATGATTTTATTCTTCCTATGAACCCCTGGAGTCTTATACACACGTGTCTGGAATAACTGTCCTGCAAATGAAAGATATGGAGAGCAAGGGAAACAGGAATTCAGTGAATGTTTGCTGTGTATTATAAAAGAAATCCTCCACTGTTAGTTTCAAAGTGTGATTATCAAAGGGAAAAACTATAATATCAGAAGACAAAACTCATCAGGGTTTATGGTACAGGGATATTAAGTAGTGAATTAAAAAAAAAAAAACATTTACAGGTCGCCAAGACATACCTGGAGATATCAAAAAGAAGATCAAGGAGGCTCGGCGCTTGTAGCTCAGTGGCTAGGGTGCCAGCCACATACACTGGAGCTGGTGGGTTTGAATCTAGCCCAGGCCTGCCAAACAATGACAACTACAACCAAAAAATAAAAAAAATAGCCGGGTGTTGCGGTGGGCGCCTGTAGTCCCAGCTATTTGGGAAGCTGAGGCAAGAGAATTGCTTAAGCCCAAGAGTTTAGGCGGCACCCTAGCTGAATCTCCAGCCACATACACCCAGGCTGGTGGGTTGGGACCTGGCCTGGGTCAGCTAAAACAACAATGACAACTGCAACAACAACAACAACAAAACAACAAAAACAGCTGGGTGTTGTGGCAGGTGCCTATAGTCCCAGCTACTTGGGAAGCTCAGGCAAGAGAATCAAGCTTTTTTTTTTTTTTTTTTTTGAGACAGAATCTCATTTTGTTGCACTTGGTTGAGTCCTATGCTGTAATAGCTCACAGCAACCTCAAACTAGGGCTCAAGTGATCCTCCTGCCTCAGCCTCCTGAGTAGCTGGGACTATAGGTGCTCGCCAGAACACCCGGCTATGTTTAGAGACAAGGTCTCACTATGGCTCAGGCTGGTCTCAAACCTGTGCACTTAGGCAATCCACCCACCTTGGCCCCCCAGAGTGCTATGATTACAGGCATGAGCCACCGCACCTGGTCAATTATGAAATTTTAAGACAGAAAAAAATATATTTTAAAACAGCAGATAGACTTTCAATCATCAGTTTGTTTTCCAAGTATTTGCACGCTTATTTTCTCTTACACTATTCCTTTGCCCCAACTTGTAACCATGTTCAGGCCCCTATCCTAAAAATAAACATATAACAAAATTGCTGTTTGTTCATATGTTTTCTTCATTTACCTAATTCTATACTTTTCTCTTTCTCTTAATTAATAAACGTCCCCCAAAGAAGGCCCACTCCATGCTTTTGCTACGCACCACCTGCTTGCCTGAACATCTGAACATGAGGTGTGAGCAAGGTCTGTGACGATTTGTGGTAGGTGGCAGAGAGAGATTTGATGCCTGAAGGTGAGCAGGGTGGTCAGGACTGCAGATGGAGATTTGAAAATAATCCACATGGCCACGATGGCAAAGCCAGGTGTAGCATACAGAACCAAACGCAAGGGGTCAGAGGATAGAACCTAACCCTGGCAACTTGGATTCTCTTCCCATGACTCCAATTAAACGTCTCTCTTCTTTTGCTGATATCCAAAAAAAGAGAGCAGCTCTCACATCCACTCTCCACACTGTTGGCAGAACTGAATACCCTTTAAGCCTCTAAAGCTCATTCTTCGGTTAGCTTCTGTGATACCACATTCCTCTCCAGTGTTTTGGTCTCACTTTCATCAATTAGGTCTTTGTCTCCCAAGGTTCCATCCTTTGCCTAATACTCCACTCACTGCCTAACTGAAAGCTGGGTGTCTCATGAGGACACTACCTGCGCTCTATACCTCTGGGGTAGGTGACGTTTGTTCTCCACCCCCATCTTCCACAGGTCCAGGAGCTAGCGCCAGCGCTTTCCTAACTCCTCATTGTCACCTGCAGGCTGTGACTCTTCGACTGTCAAGCTTAAGGCTTGAAAGCCCAGGACATCTGGCTACATCCTGTTCTTCCCCTCCTGGTTGATGTCACTGGGAAGTACCTGTCTTGTAATCTTCCTCTCTTCACCCCAACACCTGCAATCACACAGGCTACTTTAACACCACACAAATAATGTAACACCCTAGACTCTGAGTTCTTTTCCTCATACCATTCTTTATACCATTTCTCTAACACCCACACCCTTGCCAACTTTCTATTTTTTTTTTTTTGAGACAAAGTCTTATTATGTAGCCCTCAGAGTGCCGTGGTGTCACAGCTCACAGCAACCTCAAACTCTTGGGCTTAAGTGATTCACTTGCCACAGCCTCCCAAGTAGCTGGGCCTACAGGCGCCCACCACAACACCAGGCTAATTGCCAACTTTCTAGTCTGCGCTACTGAAATAATCTCCAGTGTTACTATGCCACTCTCTATGAGCACAACTCCCACCTCCCACTCCAACTCTGTCACAGTGTCATTCCTTCCATACAAACGTCCCTTTGATATCTCTGAGGCCTTCATCTTCAACCATCCTATATTTTCCTTATTTCTCTCTCCGGTCTGGTTTTTCCCTTTATGCAATCTGGATTCCATAACTGCTTCCTTAAATTCCTTCTCACCAACGCTCTGAAGTCCCCTGCCTCCTTGGCCTTTCTGCATACCTAAACATTTCTAAACCTGAATCCACCCTACTGTCCATTTCCTCCCACACCTAACCTATGAGCACTGCTGGAGCAAACTGTGTGAACACACATATTACTGTCACTAAAATTCAAGTTTTCAAATCTCAGTTGAGCCTTTCAGACTTGTCTTTGGTTGACTTCTTCTCCCATTCATTCTTTGTGAAAGCTTTTCTGATCTTTTATCATTATTCTCATGTCCCTTACTCCACCTTTCTTGGTTGCTACTGAGAAAGCTAAGCTCATCTAATGAGAATTCTCTACAATTCCAGCCCTAAGCCACCCTGCTAACTCTGTGTAAGTCATTCCCTGCTTCTGGCCCTCCAGTCCTTGAACTGACCATTCCCTTCCACCTCTTTATGTGGCAGCAATAATACACCACTATGCTCATAGGACCCTCAACATACTATGCTGCTTCAGGCCACTGCGTACAGTACTGTTTCTTCTATCATTATTTCTCCTTCAGCTAGACTTTTTATAAAACTTTGCTATGGAGTTCCCTTCTAGGACACTTCTGTGACTACCATTTACACTCTCTGCTAAACGCTTCCTCCATTCTATTTTTCCTGTATTTATTTTCTTTACTGTAAACTTTACACTGGGTGGTAATCTTTCTTGAAGGTAACTAAAAGAACAAATTTGGTATGAAATGAGTGGTAGAAACAAGAATGTTAAGAATTTAATGAGAGGTGAAATCATAGTGGGATGGTGAGGAAAGTTTTCACTCATTCAACAAATAACCTGCATTTATTAAGGACACAGTATGTAGAGTAAGTTGGAGAGAAGTTGTGGGTGGATTGCAAGTTGGGACAAGTGTGGGTTTAAAACTTATGAGACATTTGATCTAGGTCTTAGAGAATGGTTGCAATTTGGATTGACTGAAAGAGGGAAAAGGAGAGAGGACGAAGGAGGCAGAAACCCAGGCCCATCTGGCTAACACGTGTCTAAGTGACCAGTTCTAGCTACAATGAAAAGTTTAGCAGAATATAAAACCGAAAGCTTAAAGCATAGAATCCTGGAGTCAGAAACAACCTGAGGAATCTTCTAGGTCACCTGTCCTCCTACTGAAGAATAATATTCTTGACAAATAGATCAAGTCATTCAACCACTGGTATTGACAGAACCTATTCACTAGTCATCTAAATGTTCTAAGTTGTTGGTTCTAATATTATGTTGAATAGAAACATCTTTAACATCTCCCTACTGGTCCTAGTTCTCCCCTCTATGTACCCAGCATAAGTCTATTTATTCCCTCTTTATAAAACAGTCTTTCAACTATCTTTCATTAATTCATGTGTGACCTTGAACAAATTATTTTCTAAAGACTGCTGTACTCATGTCTAAAAGAGAAGTGTGGCAGAGGCTAACTGTCCCCTGTCCTCCCTTCCTTTAATCATCATCAAATTTTTTGCTAGGCACATGGACATTCAGGCTACATGCCTCAACCTTCCTCGCAGGTGGATGTGGCTTTGTGCTTAAATTCTGGTCAATGGATTATGAGCAGAAGGGACCTCCTCTTCCCCTTTCCTCTTTCCCAAATGTTGGTAGCCATGATGGGGCGTGACCGCGACACGGCCCTCAGGCACCCTCGCCCTGCCACGTGCTAAGCTTCCTGTTTACCAGAACCGCTGCACGAGCATGCGCAGAGCAGTGCAACTAGCCCCACCTGGTGTGTGTGGTGGCGGCCCGGAGTGGCTAGGGTGCAAGGGAGGAGGGGCTCTAGCGAGGGATATATAGATGGGCGTTCGCCCTGTGAAGTGGAGAGGAATGAATAAGAAAGAAGAATAATAATAATAAAGGTGTCTCTGGAAGTTCTCCTCGGTGTCTCTCCTTTCGTGGGCAAAGGGAGACGACACCCAAAAGCTGGAATTCGGATGTGGGGTGAGCCAAGTTAGTCCCTGTGGATGAGAACAATACCCTGAGAGCAATAAGATGCAAAGAGTCCAGGCCCCTGACAACTTGACATGGCAGAGCTACCACACCAGCTTGGAATTTACATGAGAGAGGAATAACTTTATATCTTGTTTAAATCACTCATTACTTTAAAAAATATCAGTGTTATTGCACCTGATGTATATTCTAACCCAAAAGGAGGTAACAATGGTTTCCTACTTCTATTAACGAAATTTTATAAGAATTCAATAAAACTAGGCACTAAAATATACACATATGCAAGTTCATTTTTTAGTATTTTAAGTCCATTTTCTCTTTTTTGCTCTGTCTCTCTCTCTTTTTATTTTTGGTGAGACAAGGTCTTGCTCTATTGCCTCAGCTGGTCTAGAACTCCTGGCTTCAAGTGATCCCTCTCCTGGGTCTCCCAAATTGCTGAGATTAAAGGCATGAGCCACCATGCCAGTTCCCATCTTTTTCTCTTTTCAGACTAATCCCAGTCTCCTGTTATTGACATAATTCAAGATTCCTCAGAATCCCAATACCTTCCCTGGATCTCTATTTGATAACTTCCAACACCCCAAACAGAACATAATTCTTTATAAGCTATGTTCATAGGACAGCACACATTTCCCCATAGTGTCTCGTATATCAATATTACATATTTAATTTGGCGGTCTCTGTGTATTTGTTAAATACACAAAGCAAAGCTTTAACAGATCCTTTCTCCAAGTATCTGTGTCCTTTCACTTAATATTTATAAAATGCCCACTTTGCAAGGCTTAGTGATACAATGACTATTAACTTACCGGTATAAAACGGCACTGACAGTAGTTTTCGAAGATGTGACTACCCTATAATGTGGCTACATTTTGTAGACTTAGCACTGGAAACCTTGACACAGAGAAAAGTCATGCACGAGTTTCTTATCTTTCATATATAATTGCCTTGGGCAAATCCGAAGAGACCGGGTCTAGTAAACTGTTTAATGGTGTCACATGTTGAAATTAGTTTTCTGAGGCTGGGCACACATACTAAAAAAAATTCATACTACATATATTTTTCTAAAACATAAATATGAGAAAGTCTACAACATAAAGCCTGAAAGACAGCAGAGGCTGGTGATGAACAGTGGTCCTCAGTGCCAGAGGGCCTCCTCGACCTGCCACGGATAAGCTGAGTAACTTTCAGCCTCTCTTTGTGCTTCGGCTTCCTCAGGTATAAATAACAGGGGTAATGATGACAGGAATAGTAATGATAGCACCTTCTTCATAGAATTATTTTGAGGATTAAACGTAAAGGTTTAGAAAAGTTCCTGGTGTATTGGGAAAGTGTTCAAGTAAATGCTAACTATTATAATAATGTGAATTGATGATCCCATTCTAGTCAAGGTATACAGAATTACGTTTTACTTTTTTTACTTCTTAAATTTTTATTTATCTATAGTAAGGTATAGTTGACAAATATCTTTACAGGGTACAACGTGATGTTTCGATAGTTACACCAAGAAATGGTTAAACCAAGCTAATTAACACATCCATCAATTCATACACTTTTTTTTTTTTTTAAATAGAGACATGGTATCACTATGTTGCCCGGGCTGGAACTGAACCTCTGGGCTCATGGGATCCTCCCGCCTCAGCCTCATGAGTAGCTAGGACTATGGGGTTCATGCCACCATAGTACATGCTTTTTTGTTCTTAGAGAAGGATCTACTCTCAGCAATTTTCACATATACATCATTAGTAACTATAGGCACCAGTCTGTACAACAGACAGAGCTCCTGAGCTGATTCCCTCTCTAACTGAAACTGTGTACCCTCTGACTATCTCCCCAACCCCATTCTCTGCTTCTATAAATTTGCCTTTTGAATACTCTGCATATAAGTGAGATCATACAGTATTCATCGTTCTGTGCCAGCTTATTTCATTTAGCATAATGTCCTTCAGGTTATCCAGGTTGTTGCAAATGACAGGACTTCCTTCTTTTTGAGGCTGAATAGTATCCATTGCATATACTTCATTTTCTTTATCCATCTGTTTATAGACACTTAGGCTGTTTCACTGTCTTGGCTATTTTGAGAACAATACTGCAAAGAACATGAGAGTACAGGGTGGCACCTGTGGCTCAAAGGGGCTCAAAGGGGTAGAGCACCGGCCCTGGAGGTGGCAGGTTCAAACCGAGCCCCAGCCCCCCCCCAAAATAATAATAATAAAATAAAATAAATGTGAAAGTACAGATTACTCTCTGATATACTGATTTCAATTTTTCAGGATATATACCCAGAAGTGGGATTGTTGGAGCCAGGGTATAAAGATTTCTGTGCCATATGGTCAAACAGCATTTCTATTGCTACTTACTTTTAATATTTGCTACTTATTAGTGATTTTTCATCTTATAGACCAATTTGAGGCACTGAAGGACAAGTTGGTGATATAAACCAAAAGCCCTAAAGATCCACATGCCCTGTAACTTAACAATTTCATTTCTACACATTAATCCTAAATAAGTAATCACAGATGTGCACCAAAATTTGGCTATAAGGAAGCTGATTGTAGTTTATTTATAAAAGTATTAGTAAAAAAAAGAAGAAAGTCTTTCAAAAGTGGCTTGGTTCAACAAATCATAAAAATCCATATAACAATAATATGCATCTATTAAAAATTTATAACTGAATACTTATGATTATGGGAAGATAATATTAAGTAAAAATAAGTGTTATATACAGCATGATTTCACTTTGATTTAAAAAGATATGTGATAATTGTGTGGGGGAGGGTGATGTATATGCATATGTGTGGATCAATAAAAGCTTCTAGTATACACCAAAATATTTTTAACAGTGGTTATTTCTGGGCACTTCGTGGGCAATTTTTCAAAAAGAGACAAGATCTTGTGCAGACTTTACAACTTTTCTATTTACCTGGATGGAGCTGAAGCACTTTCTTCTTAGTTAAGTAGCACAGAATGGAAAAGCAAGTATTCAGTGTATTCTGCACTAATATGAAACCAATAGATGCCAAACTACATGCCCAGGGAGAGAAAAATACAATGGAATTCAAATGAGGGCCGTGGGAAGGAGGAAAAAAGGAAAAAGGAGGAGGGAAAAAGGAAAGGGGGGGGATGGTGGTAAGCTCTGACCTAAGGTGCACAATGTGAGGAGTCTACAGCACACCCTCTGGGTGAAGGGCTCAACTACAACTTGAACTTTACCTAAGAAATGCAAACAATGTAATCTCATCATTTGTGCCCTCATATTAATCTGAGATGAAAAAAACAGATACATATTTAGGTATAAAATTATAGTATATAGTAACTGGGATTAGCTTAAAATAATTTGGGAGGAGAAGGTAGGTCAACGTATATATGAAACAAGACTGGCCACATGTTCATAATCATTGAAGCTGGGTGGATGAACGTGTGGGCTTATTATACTACTCTCTCTACTTTTGTATAAGTTTAAAAATTTCTATGAAGAATTTGTTTTAGGGGCGGTGCCTGTGGCTCAAAGGAGTAGGGTGCCAGCCCCATATGCTGGAGGTGGAGGGTTCAAACCCAGCCCCGGCCAAAAACTGCAAAATAAATAAATAAATAAAATAAATACAAAAAAAATTTAAAAAAAAAAAGAATTTGTTTAATGGGGAAAAAAAGACAAGGTCTTGCTCTGTTGCCTAGGCTGGAGTACAAGGGCATGATCATAGCTCACTGCAGCTGCAAACTCCTGGGCTGAAGAGATCTTCCTGCCTCAGCCTCCCAAAGAGCCAGGACTATAGGCGCATGCTACTATTCCTGGCTGATTTCTTCATTTTCTTTTACAGAGATGGGGCCTTGCCATGTTGGCCAGACTGGTCTGGAACTCTTGCCTCAAAGGATCCTCTGGTTCAGTCTTCAAAAGTGCTGGGATTCTAGGCGTAAGGCACTGTGCCTGGCTTAATTTTTTTTCTTTTTTTTGCCTTTCTATTTTCTAAGTTTTCCACATGAATCTGTTATTTCGCAATAAGAAAAAGATAAGAAGAAGTACGCAATGTGCAGTGGACAAAAATCTTGAAAACATAACAATGTACCATGGCATCTCCAAAAAAAAAAAAAAAGAAATCCTTTCAGTTTACTTCCAAAGTAAAGATCCAATTCACAGCTGTGTTCATGAGCTTCCTGGACACTCCCTGAATTCACATGTTTTCACTACAGGCTCATGTGGAACTTATAAAATTATTTAGCTAGCAGTACAAATAAGGAAGCACAAAATAAGGCAAACTGAGTAATCGCCCTAAAATACAGAAAAATATTTCTTATTATTATTTAAGTAACCACAATTAAACTTGTTCTAAAGGCCTTAATACATGTAATACATGTAACCTTAGAAGTGATTTAAATACTTTTACAGATCTCTGAAAAGATTTAAATAGTTTATCTTTTTGAAAGGTCTTCAGAAATACAATCATGGGCTGCATAAGGGTGATTTGGTCAATGAGTGATTGACTATTTAATGGGTGGTGGTCAAAGCAACAGGCTATAGGAGGGGTAAGGAGCTTGTGGCTTTAAGTGCAGCCTTCTAACTAAATCCAAATTTTACAGGGCAGATCCTTTTATTATTATTATTATTTTTGGCCAGGGCTGGATTTGAACCCGCCACCTCCAGCATATGTGGCCAGAGCCCTACTCTTTTGAGCCACAGGCGCCGCCCAGATTCTTTTATTTTTATTAACATATTTTTGTTCATCATTTTTGTTTTTGTTTTACTTTCAAAATGAACATATTTAAAATACCAAAGAATAAAATAAGTTTTGGCAAAATAATACTCCCAGATCGATGCACACAATTAGAATATTAGTAAACCATAAGGGCTGCTATGCTCAAGATTTAGTTCTAACTTCCCTCTCCTGATTGGTGCCACTACTGCACAAGGATGGATGGCAAGAGTTCACAGGAGTTGAGTACACTAGTCTTTTTATCAGCTTTTAACAATGGTGCACTATGTTTCCGTTTGAAGTGAAATCTGTGAACAAGTGCACAGCTAGACAGTATTTTTCAATTCTGTCTACTTAACAGTCCATTATGTCAAAGAAGACCAAGAGAATGCTTTAATAAGATTTTTTTTAAATTGAGGATTGGGAATTGCAATATCATTTTGTCTCTGTGAAAGATGATTTTTTGCTTTGTGATATTGCAATATCAACATCAAAGAAATTCAATGTTTATGAGCATTTTAACATTCATAAGGATCACAGATATTTTAGAGGGAGGTACATGAAAGGCTGTATTGAAGAAATTCAAAGATGAAAAGCAAAAGCAAAGATAATTATTTCTGGAAATAATGCCACTGAAACAACATGTACTTAGGAAAAAAGGGAAGCCATTCAGTGTGTAGAAATTGTAGAAAGAATATACAGTCAAAGTTATAGGATGCTTAGAACCCTAATACTGGGTCAAAGTACAAACAACTACCTCTTTCAAGGAGAACCATAACTCATCAGCAGCATGAATTAGCCTTCAACCTAACAGAATTTTATGCAATAGTTCAAAAGGAAAGTATGTATTATCCAATCGCTTTGAATAAATCAGTACTATGAATCAATACGATACTTTTGACTCTATGAAGGTTTTATACTTCCTTCCGGTCTTAATAGAAATTTTCTTTGCTATGAAGAGTCACTCACTTTGGGCTCCCTTGTAAACAGAACACAGATTATCTTCAACAACTTTCAAGATAAGTATCATGAAGCTGGACTCAATTTGTTAAATTTAGCGAGTGTGTGTACAGACAGTGCACCTTCCATGGCAGGAAAACATGAAGGGTTTGCATAGATTTTAAAAAGTATTAACAGCTCCAATGCTCTCATTTCTTTTCACTGTATCTTGCATCAGCAAAATCTCTGTGCTAAAGCTACTATTTTAAAAGACACTGCAGCAAGTTGTTAAGCATTGCTAATTATATTCATGCAAATGCAAACTATGGATTATCAGTTTTATAACACACTAAAGTTGAATGACGGGGAATTCAGTGTGGATTTGACATTATCATTCTAAAGTGCATTGACTATTGCAGGGATAGCTGTTAGCCAAAATTTTATCTCTGTGAGAACAGATAGTTAAATCTTACAAAGAACAGAATCAACAATGTGAATTATTGCGAGTCAATTTCTGTAGGATTATAGCTTTTTTTTTTGGACAGAGCCTCACTGTGTCACCCTCAGTAGAGTGCCATGGTGTCACAGCTCACAGCAACCTCAAATTCTTGGGCTGAAGTGATTCTCTTACCTCAGTCTCCCAAGTAGCTGGGACTACAGGAACCTGCCACAATGCCCAGCTATTTTCTTGTTGCCGTTGTCATTGCTGTTTAGCAGGCCTGGGCCAGGCTTGAACCCACTAACCTTGGTGCATGTGGCTGGCGCCATAACCACCGTGCTATGGGTGCTGAGATGGATTACAGCATTTCTGTGTAATAATGTCAAATCAAAACGATCTGAACATTTCTTTACAAAGTAAAACTAAGTCTATATATAATATGTGGCCAAAAAAAAAAAAATACAAGAATTTTGAATAAAGCTATCTTTTTCAAAAAAGATTTCCTTTTTCAAAACACTTTTTCAAAAGGAAATCTCAGATGAACATTTTCTCCAACTAACAAGGTCACTGATGAGCAGGGTGATACATGTGAATCCTATGAAGACTGCAGCCGTCATAGACCTGTTAATTGGAAAATACCATGAAAGGTTCAGCGACTTTGAGAATCATGACATCACACTCAAATTAGCATTTCAGCCTCACTTAGCTGTTATCGCCAAGGCACCTAAAGAACTACAGATGGACTAGATTGAGCTCTCAGTAGATGACATTTTAAAAGCATTGATGCTAAGAAAAAATCCAATTCAAATGCAATAGAATACCCCCACCTTTGGCAGAATGCCTGAAAATACTTTCTTGCTTTTCAACCACTTACTGCTGCAAATGTACATTCTCACACCTAACCCAAATCAAGACACTCTTAAGGTCACCAACGATTGATACCCATCTAGAGGATCAACTGACACTGCAGACCTCCGTGATGCAACCAAATAGTCAAATGTTTTCCGACAAAAAGCAGACACAGTGAAGTTATTAAAAGGTTAGTTAACTTTAAAATTAATAGTTTTCATTTTTTGAAATTATTAAGTACATAATAGTTATATTTTTACAAAATACTGTACCTTGTTAAGTACATCTCATGGAAGTTTCTTTTTTTTTTTTGTTTATTAAAAGGGATTGTCTCCAAGGCCCCTTAGAGCAACCCATACAAACAACAGGCTGCATACACGACCAAGGAGGTTGCTGTTCGCAGCCACTGCACACCAGGTCCCTATGAGGAAAGGAGCCTGGTCGGCTTAATTAGCTGCGGAATGGAAGTTTCTTAAACACAACCTCTTTTGATTACAGCTAAATTAACACAGCCTTTCCAACAAGAAAAGGTTCCCCAACCCTGGGCTATGCCATACTGTATAGCTCAGGCATACAGGCTGTGCCATCCCTCTATGATGTTCCTACAGTGACAGACTCATCAGGGAAGTATTTCTCAAAACATATCCCCATCCTTAAGTGATGCATGACTGTATTTTATTAGATAACAACTTGGCTACAGTTGAGTAGACCACTAACACTGTACAACGCACTTTCTGAATTCTTTACTAAACATGGTATGTGATATCTGGCCCTTTACTCTATAATCTTTGTATTTTTTCCTAAGGTATTTACTGAACAAAACTTAAGGAAGATCGAATCCTTCTAAATTAATTTTCACTAATGATCTTTAAAAGTGCAAAACAGTATAAAGAATTTTTAAATGAGAAGTTCAATATGCAAGCTTGTTTGGCTCCAACAGACTGGAATCTAAGAAATCCACATGCCAAGGGAAATGTCTTCAACTGCTTATCAGGCTCATTGTCACCTTACGCTAAGCCCTCAACTCTTCATATGCTCCACCAACATATCCAAGAGTCCCCTCAAACAAAACACAACAAAGAATTCTCTTTACTTTCTCACTCCTGTTATGGCATCAAAATATCTGCTAGAACGTTATCGTTTATCAGTCGCATGAGAAACTTCACAACTCAGGTTCTCATTTGCTCCTGCCTGGGTTCCACTAACAGCCTCCTCATCTGTCTCCCCATCTCTGATCTATCCCCACTTGAATCCAAATAGCAGCAGCCTGCCAGCCTGCTGAAATACCACTTTAATCATATTACAACTCAACTCAAGAATCTTTGATTGAATTTTATACTAATGGGTAGTGGAAAGCAAATTCTTTATAACAACATTCAAAGCTTCTTTCTAGTGTTACCTTCTGCTTCTGTTCAATGTGAATTCTTTGCAATCAGGCTGATGTATCCTATTAATGACTAACTCAAGCTCTCTTCCCACCTTCACTTTCTTATCAACACAAACTCATCCTCCCAGTATACTCGACTAAAATGCTAATGTGGTTTTCAGCAACCATTACAGCCATAAATAAATTCTTTTCTTTTGGAATGTCAACAATACTCAACAGACTGTCTAATCCACTGATTGGGCACTGTCTCCTACTGTCAAGCAATTGTGTATCTATGATCTAATTTCATTAAGTAGAATTCCCTTGTGGACCCTTATATTTGTACTTCTTACAGCTCCAGACAAATTGGTAGAAATCTGGTAAATGCCCAATTAATATTTGATGAGCAATGAATGATCTGCTTGTTTACTTTTGGTACCAAGCCATATATACATATTTGGCCATAAACATGTACATGAATTTCTATGTATCTTTACAGTTTTTCTCTAACAAAATACAAAATGACTATTATTTTACATAGATTCATACACTGAGGGTCTCCAAGACCACAGCCAGGTTTAATTCATTAAGAGCACTCATAGGACTCAGCATGTAATAATACTAATGGCTAAGAGTTATTACAGCAAAAGGATACAAAACAAAATCAGCACATAATTTCTCCAGCATTAAATTGTGACAGCTTGTGCTGTCTATCAGGGAAGCTCATTAGAAACTCAGTGCCCAGGGCTTTTACTAGGATTGGTCATGTAGGCACCCTCCGCCCAGCATGGACGGAAATTCTTGACTTTCAGAAGATGTTTAGCATAAACCATAGTTTGCACAGTCTAGGCACAGTGAGCTATTTTTACCATTTAGGTAAAGTTTTACATCACACATGGGACCATTTATCGTTCAAGTTCCCATATACCAGCTAAGGGCCAACCTTGTAAACAGGACTTTCTGAGAACAGCCATTTGGGGCCTGGTACATTAACTCTTAATTCATTTGATATTTTTATGGAAGAAATGCTACAGTGTTAACTATATCTTATTTATAAGGTTCATATAAAGTGACCAGAAAAAATTTAGATTGGCACCTATTAAAAGTTATATAATTTTGCAGTAATTAATTTCTTTGGATATTTCTAATTCTTTTTCTTTCCTTGTAAAATGAGGTATCTTTCTCAAACAAATGCTTTTGGGGTTGTCAGAAGAAAGGAAGTAAGTAAAATATCTAAGCAAAGGGGCCTTCTTGGATGAGTTCCCTGCCTCTTGGCATCAAAATACTGTTTGATGTTTTAGGTACATCACAATAACCAGCTGTTCCTATTTTACAGACAGACGCTTTGAGAGGCTAAGTAACCCATCCAGGTTTATGGCAGTGGAACTGGGTATTTATGCTTATACTCACTTCATTCCAAATCTTTGCTTTTAGCTCTACACCAACTATTTCTACCTAACTTTAAAGGCACAGGCTGTTTATTATGAGTCATTTCTCTTAAATTAGGTGGCTTTTTCGGTTTGACAATACACAGCAGTATCCTGTACTTTATTTACCTGGATTAAAGTCAGATTTTAGATGAAAGAGAGAGGAAAGTTTAAACCAGGGTACTTAATGTTTTACTTACAAGTCTTGCAGAGCACAAATCAAATTGCACCCCATGCTAGCTAAAACCATTAGGAAGCTCCCGCTCAGAAACTCTTCAGCATAGCACACAACGTTTTCCTTTATTTGGCACCACCCTGTCTGAAGTCAGAAAGACCTGTATCAGACTGAATCTTAGCATTGCACTTACCATCTGTGGGGACCTTGGGAAAATCAGTTATGCTTTCTGAACTTCAGTGTATTTGCCCACAAAAGGGGGGCCCTTACCTCATAGACTTGCTGTCAAAATTCAAAAGACAATACGTTTAAAAGGCCCACCCAACACATGTTTGCTGAATGAATAACTGCCTGCAAAGAGGGAATAATTGATTTATCAGAAGCTCAATCAATATTCCCAGGAAGGAGAAAGCAGGTAGCAGATAAACACCCTGACCACCAGGTGTCACCACTGACTCAGGAGCACCAGTCTAACTGCCCCACCTCGGGTGTGTCCCTGCCACAAACCCAGCCTAGGCCTGGGGTTACCTGTCACCTGCATGTACAGGACATTCACAAGTAGGCTCAGCCTTTTCAACTTCTTAAAAGCTAGTCCAATATATTTTGCACCATTCTAAGTTACACTGTTCTCTTACAGGTGTGTAAAAAAATTATGTAGGACGATTAATTAGCTAAATATCCACAGATGTGTTATCACAGTTTACTCTTGAAAGCTATCCCCAGCAGACTACTATTTAATTTTGAAAATCAAGAGTGTTTCACATATTCTTTGGTTTCGCCAAGTAGACATTTTCCGGCTTCCACTGGCTCCAACTTTACCACAACGGACAATATTCTGGTCCCAATTCCGCAACCCACTGACATTATTTCCTTTACATTATTAATGGGATGAGAGATAAAAAGAAAGCAGAATATTTTTAGGGCAAAATACAGCATATAATGGCAAAACAAACACAACTGTTAACCCTTCTCCTTAATCTCAGAAATTCAAAAGTTCATTAAAAAAATTCTTTTTTGTCGTTCTTTAAAAAAAATTCTGTTCTATTTTCCTGAAAATAAATACCTTAGAGTAATCTGTCAACCTGCAAATAGCTCTGAAATTACTCAAGGTGCAGTGCCACGCTGGCTTCATTCTGTAGCCTGCTAATGCCCAGTCCTAGGAGTTCCCAGGGGAATTACTTCAAAACCAGGGCAGGACTTGGACCCCAGTTCTGGTTCTAAGTCCTTCATGCAGAGACCCACTAGTGGCGGCTTCAACACAGGTAATTCACTAAGTATTAGCGAGTAACTCAACACGCAGCTCTATGATGAGACATGAGCTGTTGTCTCCTCTGCCAGGAACACTTGACTCAAGTCAAGCCTGCCCAGGCCTACCCCAGGCTAAGGGAATGGGCGTCCAAGTCCCAGTGTAACCGACAAGGGAGGAGTTATACTAAGCACTGGTCTCTGTTCAGCATGGGCACTCTTGGAACTCAGGCAATTTCGGTTATTCCTGTTTTTGTTTTAAAGCTCAAATTCCACTTATTTCACAAATAGGAAAACGTCTTAAGAGAAACCCAGAAGCATCCTATCCCTCTGGCATTCGCTCCCATCTCTAGAGAATTTAGGAGAAGACAGCAGATACGAGGAACCATCTGGAGTTAAGAGCGCCAAGAGCCAAGGCCAGCCGAGATGAACCCATTTGCGAAGCACTTTGCTGATCAATAAATTCCCAACTGATTTCAGATCGGTCCCTAGAGAAAGGCGAGCTCACTAGGCTGGCTGCCGCGCTGGAGCAAACGGCCGATGCTGCCCACCGCCAGGCGGGGCTGGCGGGGACCGAGCGGCGCGCAGGGCGAGTTACCTGGAGGACTCGGCCGTGAAGCTGCCGCCGTCCAGCAGCCGCATCTTGCAGAAGAGGACTCCATTGACGAAGGGCACCGAGGAGAGCTCCTCGAGCTCGAAGTCCACCTTAAACTTGAACTTCTTCTTCTTCATCATCATGAGGGCCAGGCGCCTGCGAGCGGAGCGCGCCGGCGGGCGCCGCAGCCTCAGCTCCGCCGAGCCCCGGATCCGCCCAGCCCCATGGCCGGGGCCGGCGCGCGGGGGAGCGGCCGGGGGGCGCCGCGGGCCGGCCGGGGCCGGGACCGGGGCCGCCGCCGCCGCCGCCTCTCGCGGCAGCTCAGGCCGGAGCTCGGCGGCGGCTGCGGCGCGGACCCCGGCCGCCCGCGGGGAGCGGTCGTGCTGCAGCTCGCTCGGGGGGTGGGCGCCCTGCCGGTGCACAGCTCGCTCCCCGCCGCCGCCGCCGCCCGTTTGAGCACCGGGAGAGACCAAGCTCGGGGAACCGCCGCTGCCGCCGCCTCCGCTCCTCGGGGCCCCGGGCGCCCCCTGTGGCCGCGGCCGGCAGCGCACCGCGGGGCGGAAGCAGGAGGGGGCGGGGAAACAGGCGGCGGGCGGGCGGACTGGAGCTGCGCGGGGAGGCTAACTGGGACCGCAGTCAGCACGTCAGGCCTCTCCCGGGTTAAAAAAAGACAAACCCAACCAAAAAAGCTTCCTTCTACCCTCTACAGCTTCCTTCCTCTCCGCCTCTCTGTTCAGTTTTTGCACCTCCTCCTTCCTCCCCCTCCCCCATAGTGATTTCTGTCCTTTGGGTTTGAGAGTCTTGGGTTAACAGGGGCAGTCAAAAATCTCCGTGACCTTGTTTTGGTCGAACTGAAATCGTAAAACTAAAATTTCCTCTAAGTACTCTAAATTCGCGAGCCTACAAATATAAGATGAAGATGAGGTAGGAGAAAAGGAAAAGGACGTGTGGGAGGCCTACGATACAGGCATTTTCTCTTGTTTTTAGCTTACCTAGTTCCTGTCACCCAACACAAAAGAAAAAAAAAGTACAGAGGAGTTGAAATAATACCTCTCCTTTAAAAATTTGTCCACACAGAGAACTGAAATGCTTAAAATCAAGTTCTGCAGGGGAGGCTTTAAAAAAATCTCCCCAGGTGAAAAACAGTTACCTGCCTTCTAGAAGCATGTATATATTGTTACAGTGTATGTTGTCGTCTTGATTACAGATTGCTGGTGTTTTTAAATTGAGGTTTTTTTTTTTTTTAGAGACAGAGTCTCACTTAATTGCCCTTGGTAGAGTGCCGGAGCATCATAGCTCACAGCAACCTCCAACTCCTGAGCTTAGGCTATTCTCTTGCCTCAGCCTCCCGAGTAGCTGGGACTACAGGCGCCGCCACAATGCCGGACTAAATTGAGTTTCTTTTAACTCAAAAGTTGTCTGGCACAAATTGCTGAAAGTGTGTAATTGAAAACATTCTCTTTTCTAGATTAGTCACTTACTGATTCATTCCTTTCCAGGAAAATATTTTTTATGTGCCTAAAATGTTAGTCACTGGTTAAACCCGATGATCAAAAAGCAATAACTGCACTGAAAAATTACACAATCTAGTGAGAGAGACATGCTTAGATGTCATTAAAGAACAAAACAACATCAAGCAAAGCAGAACTCAGAGGAGAAAGTAATTAATTGAAGTCAGCAAATTTTCTGAATTTCAAAGAATGAATAAGATTTGGAAAAGAAGGGGCTAGGGAATGTTCCAGGTGGAAGAAATAGGAGAAATAAAGACCCAAAGGCAGGGTTTAGAAATTTAGGGATGGGGATTTGGTAGCTGATGGATCTTGTTGCCCTTCAGGATAGGAGGCAAAGATGCTAGGAAGAGTTAGGGGGCTTTGTGGTTTGCGGTTTGGACAAGTGGATGCATGTTGATTTCATTGATTGCACATTGGAAGCAGGAAGAGGCCAGATTGGGAATGGAAGAGATAATGAGTCTTTATTTTGAACTGTTTGCAGTACACATAGAGAGAGGGGGGCAGCCTTAGCTCATGAAATAAGCATTAAGAATTGAAAATATGCATTTGGGAACTGGGGTATTTGTTGATGGCTCAAGCCCAAAAGGTAGATAAGAATGAGTAATTCTGAAGAGTGCTTACTGGTAGATAGAGATAGAGATTTTCAGGACCCCTGAGAATAAGCAGTCAAAGGGAGAGAAGATTTAAGAAAGAGCCTGGAAGCCAAGAGAGAGTATTTTAACCATTTAACACTCATTAAGACCTACTATGTGCCAGGCATTATGCTGGGGACTAGAGATACAAATGAATAAGACACACAGGGCTTATAAATGAAAAGAAGAAAAATAGATATGCAAACAGATCGATTAAAGTGCTATAGACAGAGAGAACGTGGTCCATGATTCATGAAGAGCAGAAGATGGAGTTTCTAGAAAGTGCTGCTGAGTAATCCCAGAGGATCTGGGACTGGAAAGAAGATACTGAATTGATCATCTGGGAGGTTATTAGTGATCTTGGCAAGAGAAGTCTCCATAAAAGTGGCAAAGTAAGCTTAAAATGGCATAGGAAGTGAATGGAAGGCAGTCATGAGGGGCTGGGTGACTAAAAATCATTATTTTCTGGTTTTTGTCAGTGACTTAAAAGAGGATAGTAGCCTGAGGAGGAGGTTTTAAAATTTTTCAGTAAAAAAAAGTTGCTGTTCATGTGTCATTCAGCTCAATAGATAGCTCCTTTAGATCTGAGATACAGTTGCTGTCTTAGATCTTAGACAGATAAGAAGGACACAGATAACTGAGAAAATGACATGAAGGCTGTGTTGACCAGTTTGATGGAAGTAGTTCAGAAT